>JAPDSC010088032.1:53009-113107 GCA_026290005.1 Latrodectus geometricus | reverse complement strand
TTTTGTTCTGAAAATATTCATTTCATATATCATGTGGAAAAGAAAACATTTTTACACAGCAGATTTTTAACTAAAAGATAAAAAGAAGGCAAATAAAAAATGGCAACAAACATGTTAACGTAAAATGAAAAACAAAGCATGTGCAGTACAAAAGAAGAAATGTTTTCTCAATGTATATAATTCATTTCCTTCATTTAATTATTAATGAAACAAATATATTTTACTTTTAAAACATTTAACCTCATTCTAAAAGTTATTAAAAACTAAATATTGATATTTTTTACTAGTTTCTACTCTGTTGTTGTTGCTTATAACCCTGGTGTAGGAAAGCCTACACCAGGTCCAGAAGGCCAGACGCACCAGATCCTCATAGATTAGATCCTGCTCATCCCACAGATGCCTCCAGGAGGCACCAAGACAAACAAGTTGGTGAGCAGGACTGGCAGGGAGGGCACAAGAACAAGGAGAGAAAATCCTCTCCCCATTCAAGAACCTCAGACATTTTAAGTGTCCACTCCTAAATCTCGCCATGGCTGATTGAAGAGGCTGGGGCCATTGCATGACAGACAGACCTGGGACATTGGCAGAATACCAATGATGAACCGGTGGATGAGGCCACACAGATATCAAAATCTACTCTAGATGATTGATCTGGTTTTTCCATCTCAGTCAGTAAGACTGGAGTCATCTATCACATTTCGTAATGTGAATCCTAACAAATGTTTTTTCTGTACACTTTATATTTTTAATCATTCTGTATATTTTATGTGACACATTAGTAATATATAATTTCAACTATTTGCCAAAACTATGCTGTAGATTGCACCACTGCAGCTTATGCAATGTTTTTCCACCCATTGCATGAAAAATGGTCCAACTGATTATACATTGTTGTAGATTATATACAGGAAAATATGATATACAAACACTAGCCAACAAATTAAAAACCTAAAGTCAATATTTTAGTAGATCACCTTTTATGTCCAGAGAATACCATGTATTGGCTATGCTGCTTTTTAGATCTTGTTAACTAGATGGGAATGCAGAATGCTGTTGGATCTGTCTTTTTACCTTATCCCATAGATTATCTATGTTAAAATCCAAGCCTTGCAATAGACTAGGAAGACATTGGAAGTCAATCAAATGTTATATGAATCAATTTTGAACACTTCTGCCATGATACATAGTTGCATTATCATCCATGAAGTACATGCCATTATCAGAATAAAAATGCAATACTTCATATTGAACTCCAGATAGCAATATATCTAGGTATCTTATTGATGTTTACTTTTGATGAACATCAGGCCATCACTTCCCCACCCCTATATATCATGATATTCTCACCAAGTTTACATAGTACAAATAAAGCAAGATAGATTGGTGACTTAGTGGAGTTTTTACCAAATTTGGGGCCTTACATGAGTGCAAAATAAGGTTTACCATGATCTATCTGCCCACATTACCAATTCTCAGTTGTAAAGTGCCTTTATTCCAGATACCACTGCAAACAAATTTTTACATTTTGGACAGAAAGGAATATGTCTTTGAGAAAACTACTCATATCTTCTACACATGGTTTGAGCCAAAATCTGTTGGGAAGGTTTGGAATTCTAGGTTGATGATTGTCATTTGAAACATATATATGTTCCATATGACAAGAATCTTCTTGTTTAGCCACACAATTTATCAAAGACAACATTAATCATACTCTAGGAAAACAATATTTGAATCACCATTATACCTGCTACACAAGGACTAAGTATACAAAAGCATATTTTTTTTTTCACAAGAACTTTTTTGAAGCATTAGGAATAATCTCCTAAAGCATTAAATTTAATTTGAACCCATTAAAATCAAAATGATTTTTCAGTCTAAGTCTAATATTTAATAAATTATGTTATTGCATCAATAGTTTAAAGGCCTAATTACATTAACTTTAATCTTTATGTAAACGAATATAAAATGAATTAGCTTAAATACTTAAACATATGCTTTCTTTGAAGAATGGTTAAGAGAAAAATACAATTCTAATTTAAGAACTGAGTGATTTATGTGATGATTTTATAATAGAATTTATATAAAATAGATGTTAATAAAAGAATAATGCAAATAAACTAGTAGTAAAAGTTTAAAGAAAGAACAAAGACAACGTACAGTTACCTGAGGGCCAGCATAAGACGTACTTTGATTCACTACAACTTTATGTATTTTCCCAAATTTGCCAAAATAATCATGTTTTTTTAGTACTTCAGGTTCTGCTAATCTGGTAGGTAGACCAACAACAAAAACTAGATTTTTTTGTACAACCCTATGAATGTACAACCAAAGAATTATAGCTCAGATTTAATAATTATAAATTTCTTAAATTTAATGACATACTCCATAAATGTTTTAAACATAATGTATAGCAATAAAAGAATTTCTTATTTAGAATAATAAATCAAAATTTTTATTTCAAATAAATGAGAAAAATACTGATTCTCTAAAATATGCTATTGTAGGTACTGGGAATTTTATTGTTATTAATACAAGCTTATTTACTCATCTTAAGTTTAAAAATGTCAAACAGCTAAACATATTTTATAATATATTTTTTTAAAATTCCCAACCCAAAGTGTGTTATGCGCTTAAAATCATATTAATGTTACTTTTTCTTAAATTTAGATTATTTTATTTAATAAAAAAATATCAGAATGTGATCAATATAAGGCAATTACAATAATAATTCCGAAATGCAGCAGATCAAAAATTCTTGATAAGAATTCAAAATCTGACAAAACACATTTAAAATGAGAATTTGCTTTATGAATGAAAAGTAAAAATCTCTTTATATTGAATGCTCTGCTCCTTCATTGTTTTGGTACTGAAAAACCTTCCTCGTACAAGATTGACGACTTGAAGCTTTAAAACTGTATGACTTCATTACTTTATTTGTTTTCAAGAATAAAACAAAACCTTTTTATAAAATAAAAGTAAAAATTAAAAAATGAACAGATTTATTTATTTGTTTCATAATTGTAATGCAATCATACATAGCCTACCATTAAAGATATCAAGCAGTTACAAAAATGGAGTACCAAATTGTAGCAACTAAAAAATATTACTTGAATTTATTAAAGTTTTGGTAAAAAATTTATATTCCATTGCAATATTTTCCAATATCATACAAATTTTGTTTACATTTATTTGCATAAACATCACTAACATGAACTCCAAAAAAAAAAAAAAAAAAAAAAAAAAAGCTTTTAAAAACTGAATTGAAATTTAAGTTCAAAGTTAATTGGAGGCTGTGTCAAGTGTGCTGGTTACAAAACAGTCGTGAATGCCCCCAAGAAAGAGCTGAGCAACCTATGTGTTGCAACTATACAGGCTTTCACCCAGCTAATTATATGGGATGTAACACATTTCCTAAACATAAGTCAAAAATTATGCCTAAAGACTTCAAAAAATCTAACTCAGATAGCTCCATCCGACATAGAGTAAGCTGCTAAAACTCCACAAAACCCCTCACCTGAATTTAATACTATCCCCACTAATCCAGCATCTACAAGTGAATTTTCAGATTTATTCTTATGTCAGAAATAAAAATTATTTTTAAGGACGTTTCCATCTGCAGAAAATTGAATCTCTTATAAATAAGCTTTTCAAGCTTACCTCATTTATGCTACAATTAATAAAAATCAACACTACTTGTGTAAAAATAGCCTAACATAAGCTTACTTAAAAATAAATTTAATCAATCCTAAAGTTTCTAATAGATATTTAAGTTATAAATAAATAGTTTTTCCAGTTTATTTACATTGTTTTAGAAATTTCACTAACTCCAGCCATTAATAAATTTAATCCAATTACAAGCCAGTTACAGCTATAATTTACCAAACCGCTCAAAGCTCCAAAAGAGGATGAGGGTCTTTCAAACCCAGATACCAACTACGCTAGGCTCGGCGAAATTTTGGTTAATTGGAAAACAATGTATTCAATTTGCATGTAATTTTGATAAATTTTTAGCTCAATGTTACAATTAGGTATATACAATACAGAGTAAGGTCAACTCAGCTTCAATCATTTCAGTGGTTTGATAAAACTCAATACCAAGCATCTTGAGAACTAAACACTGATGGTTTCAGTTTAGGCTGACATCTAACCAAGACATGCTTTGCATGCCAGAGCCTTCAGTCAGGGTGCAGATATTGTAAGCTTAGGCTTCACATGGCAGTTGTACACTGAGCTTTAGATTTTTAGATTTAATTATTTAACATTAATTGCAAATTATATTCTAAAATTTTACTTCTGGTTGACTGTACATACAAAACAGATAATATAAATTAGCAAAAATCAAACTATGTTTCAATGTTTTATTGTTTATTAATTTTTTTTTTGTAACTGTCAAATGATCAGTGTTTTTAACAAAGTAAGACATTTAAATTGACATTTAAATGCATTAAGCATTTGTATTTTTTAGAGAAACTTTCCCCCCATTAAGTAGTAAATGAAATTTTATTAAGAGCTAAATTACTAGTTGGTCACTCAATGGTCATTTTTTGTAAACAAGAATTATTGTATTTTCCTGTATATAATCTGCTGTGACTTTATTATGTGCAAGACTTTTTTTTGAATAAAAGGGGAGGGGGGGGAAAAGCAATGCATAAAGCGCAGCAATTTTTTTAGGCAAACAGTTGAAAATATATACTACTGATAATGGGAGTCACATAAAATTATGCTCAATGTGATTAAAAATATAATAAATTTCACAGAAAAAACATTTATCATGAAAACGATCTCTATGGATTCACCTCACTGGAAAATGTGATAAATTAAAAGGAAAGCACGATATCGATCAAGAATGATCATTCCATGGAGATTCTAGAATAACTTATGGATTCTTGATTTCTAGTAACTTTGAAAATAGTGTTAGACATATTAACTAAGCAAATATACGTTCTTTTAAAATAATTAAATGCAATAAATAATTTTTTAATTGAGTAGTTGGTATATTTTCTTTTGCACTGCACGTTTTGTTTTTTACTTCATATTAACATGTTTGTCGCCATTTTCTTTATTTGCTTATGCTATAGCTTTTAATTTAAAATCTGTAGAGTAACTTATAAGTTTTTGTTTCCATATAATGATATATGAATTTGAATATATTCAGAACGAAACAATTCACGTCAAGGCAAAACACCAAATGACATTAGAGAATTGTAACTGTAATATCTGAGGAATCAAATTCATTCTTAAACTATTATAACAGAAATAACTTAGATGTGTCGTGGCGCCACCTGTTATTTATTTTAAGAAACAATCAGTATTTCTTTCAAAATTTTTTTGTAAGTTTTTTTGATAGAGAATTTTTTTATGAGATTATTCATGGCAGCATATTATACGCATATCAAAATTTGATTTTAATACATAATCAGCGGATTATATACAGGAAAATATAGTGATTAGACAAGAACTAACCCTATAGTTTAAAATGGATTCTGAACCACTACAAGCATCCAAAGTTTGGATTTGAATCCACAAACTGTTGAAACAAAGGGCCAGAGTGCTAACTATTCAGCTTCTAGATGGGCAAAAAATATTAGATAATATATTGTCAGGCAATACAAAAATTACTGTTTGACATTGAATGATAAATAATTACTCTGACCAGGACTAGTTAGAAGCAAGATTGCTAGATAACTGAAAATCCCAATTAAATGGGAAGCACTTTAAAATAACAGTTTTAAAAGGAATATTTCAAAATAAAATTATTTTTCTAGTCTTAAAATAGTAAAAGTCTATCCTCTATCAAGGAATGGATTCAGAGAAGAAAAGTATATTGAATGAAATTCAAATCGTATTGGTCTATGTGTTCTAATAAGGAATCTGTTCAGATAAACAAATATTTATTATATATTTTTATGTAATTTCATGAAATTATTTTAATGGCACAGCTACTATTTACGAGAAAATCATGATAGATCTTCAATTGTGCATTGAAATATAAATTGAGCAATTGTAAGCATCTCTTTTACATATTAGCTAATTAACATTCCAAATTCTAAAGTTGTTTATTCTAGGTTTGAATTTCAGTTCAGATATGGATGTTCCTTTCTCTGTTTCCTTGTCCCTTTTTCTGAGAATGAATATGGCCTACAGGATTTATGTATCCCACAGGGAAATATAAACTGGTTTGTGGTGGAGTGGATGTAGGTACTCGTCTCTGTGACTTGTGTTTGTATGGTTCAACTAGGTAAAGATAAATGAATAGTTAGTCACCCAATGTCCACCATTACGAGGAGGGGGCGGACATTTCCTATGTGTTAGGTGTACTTTACATAGCAGATAAAGGACACCAAATTAATTTTTATTGTAATTTTTTTCATTTTTAATAAACATAAAATTAATAAAAAAAATTGCATGGTACTCACAAAGTCGAAATTTTTTTGTGGAATCCTACACATAGCATTGCACAC
Source organism: Latrodectus geometricus (assembly GCA_026290005.1). Lineage (NCBI taxonomy): Eukaryota > Metazoa > Arthropoda > Arachnida > Araneae > Theridiidae > Latrodectus > Latrodectus geometricus. The sequence goes on along the minus strand of JAPDSC010088032.1, from coordinate 106,646 downwards.
ACTGTTCTTAGAAATGTTTTTTTTTTAGAGATTTAAACATAGTAGAAAGTATTATTCTAAATAATTAATCATATTTTATAAAATAAAATGGTAAAATTGAATATGTAAAATAACAAGAGACAAAAATACATTATAAAATTTGTATGAAAAATTTACTTATATTACAAATGTGATCAAAATTTTATTTACCTAACATTTGCTAAATGCTTTCTACTTTCAGACATTTTTTGTTTTTTCTGTTGGTCTTTTTGTCTTTTTTCATTTTTTATTTTTTGAAACCTAGAGATACAAAAGGCCAAAATTATTGCAAATATTGAATTCTAAAATTATACAACTCTCTTAACATTTTATTAATTTACTTTCTTAAAAATTAAAAACAAATGTCAATACAAAAACTACAGAATATTAAACATTGTAGATGACAAATCAAAACGAAAACCATTTCAAAATAGGAAATAGAAATTAAATAACAATAAAATTTCAATTTGTTATTTTATGCTAATGTTTTACAAAGTTTTTCAATGGGTAATTTTTTTATAAAAATTTGAAAAAGAGAAAAGTTTGTTATTAAAAGATAATGCATTTAGAAAACTAATATATTTTAGTATTATACCTCAATTATTTTCAAATATTTGCACACAACAGTGTATTTGTAACACATGAAGTTCAATATTATTTTATGGATCACCATACATTAATTTAAATATTTCTGATTTTCAGATAAACTAAAAGCCTTAACAATTATGCACACTGCAAAATTCTTTATTTTTTGAAAAATATTTCCGTAAATAGTGACAGATTTAATTATAGGTATGTTTAAACTTAAAACTGGAACTTGAAAAAAGAAAAAGCATTACTAAATCAATCTGAATCTAACTAATTCAATATTTTGACATAAGTAGAAAATTAGGTTTCTCATTCTCAACAAAATCAGTAAGTTAGCATTTCAAAATTGCTTCCTTTCATCTGATAATGAAATTTTGAATAAGCCAAAAAAGCTATTAAAAAGTTATAATACTAAAAACTTAACAAAATTCTAAAACTTCACAGCATAGTGTTAAAAGAGGTTTTAAGCTTAATTTTTCAAGGAAAAACCAGGAAAATTTAAACTTGTATAGAAAAATTTTAATAATTAGTACTCACTCTTCAACAGAGAGTGGTTTAAAATCTGCAGGATCTTCTGAATATAGCTATAAAAAGAAAAAATCGTTTATATTTGAAGAAATTCATAACCCAGTCTACTTAAATGACTCTTTCTAAAGATCTAAATTTTTATTAAAATAACAAAGATTGCTTATGGATATTTTAATTTTGATAAAATGAAAATCCTTTATTAATATATCATTCATTTTTACATTCAAAAACAAGCATACTTAAAATCAATACAAGAGTGCCACTTTAAAAAATGGCAAGAGTAGAATTTTCAATTTAAAACACTCATTGTTTATATAGTTTTACAATATTAATATTTGGATTTTAAATCAGTGTTTAATATTAGACTTAAAATTTGATTACTGTTTTTTTATGTTTGTTATATTGAACTATTTGGATGAAAAATAATTTCACCTTCTTTAAGATGCAGTAAAAATTTGATTATTTAAAAGAGAAAGATTTGGTAAATTTAGCTAAATGTGTCTTAAAAGTAAAGATATCAAGAATAATAATTGATTATGCTAACATATACATTCTCATGATTTTCCACATTTATTAGTGTCTTGACATTAGAATATCATACATACTATTGAAACTTTTAGTCAAACATTCCAAACTAACAGTTTTCAGTTAAATAGTTAAAAATTTATATTAAGAATCATGCTGAATTATTTTAAAGATATAAAACCGTTTATTTAAATAGATTCTGGCTGTTTTATTCCTATGGTATAATTTAACATTATTCGTTTTATTTCCATCTCATCACTACATAACTTTTGGTTTTATCAAATAGATACCTAACTCTTCTACAAAAATCACAGAAGATATAAGTTATTTCAAAATATTCCTATTGTGTTTATGAACAAGTTTATGAAATAATACAAATCACCATCCACGGTAGTAAAATAATTCAAATTCATAAATTTTATAATATTTGTCTTAAATTAAAAACTTATTTCAAATTCTTGAAATTTGATTCAAAATTTCTTATGCACAATCAAATTTATTGCAAGATATTAGAAGTACTAGATTTTACATTAGACTGGGTAATATAAATTATTTAAATGGAATTTAAGTAAAAATACTGTTTTCAAAGGCAATTGCTAAATTCATTTGAAAATCAAATTCATGGATTGTAAATGTATTCATGGTACTAAAGTGTCGGTGCAAGAGAAGTTGAGTAATTTTATCAATTTCCAACATTTCTAAAAGTGTTGTTATTTTAAAAGCAATTTCAACATGTTTATCTAATAACACTATTTTCCAAATTGTTTCTATAAAATTCCAATTAGGAAAATGAACTCATTAATTAAAAGCATAATACAGAATTATTTTCTTAAAAGTACAACAATACAAATGAAATAGAAATTTTATGCCTAAAATTTACCTTTCTACAGGCAGGGCACAATCCATTTTCATCTGTTCGAATACGGTGCCAACAGAAACGACAAATCTTTAATGGAACAAAACAAAATTAATTATATGAGCATTTAAAATGTTTTCCACGTGTACAACAAAAATGTTTCACTAATACTTAAAGTTACAAAATCAAATAGTATTTCTTCCCAGACTTTCCAAGATAATGTTAGAAGAAATTTCACTGCATGGTTACTAATGTATATTAGAATGGAAAATATCTTTATATTAATTTGATCTCAGTTTAACATCACTTCACAAACAAAAGTAAATTATGCAAAATTACTCAATATCTAGTATATCCAATAATTAAAGATAATTATGCACTGGAATTGGATATTTAATTATAAATTAACTATCTTAATAAGTTTGATGACAGCATTTTGCAATTTCAAAACATTGATCAAGTTGAGCAAGGTCAACTTAGCCTTTCTCCCGTTCAGTGGGTAAATAAAACTGAGCACCAAACATACATGGAAACTAAACATTAAGGGTTTCAGGTTAGGCTAACTATTTAGCCAGGATATGTGCTTCGCAGCTCAGGGCTCTCAGTCAAGAAAACAGATAAGGGCACTGTAGGCAACAGCCCCAATGAACACTATTGTGCCATCGAGTTATGTTAGTTTTAACTTCTTTAAATATAAATTATAATATCAATGTAATATATGAAAATGCTGCAAATTTAGTATAATTTTGAAATTTAATAAACAAGTAGACAAATTATTTATAAGACTAATTTAAACAAAACTACTTGAAAAAAAATGGAAGGTTGTTTTGATTAAGTTCAGTTTGAAAACTTTCGTTACATTGCTCTTCAAGCATTTTACTCAATTTCACCAACTGTACAAAGCCTTAAAATAATGAGATTGGTTCTATTATGCCCCCACATCTTGTTAAAAAAAACATTGTCTACATTCATCATATTTGTTTAAACATTCTTAAATGGGAAAAAAATTCAGCAGTCTAAAACAGTGATGAAAATTTATATTATATGATTTTCTTAAGCGTATAAATAAATGTACAATAAATTAACATTGAAACATAACAATGACAAAAATTTTATATGTACCTGATAACCACATGTACAGGGGTAGAAGGTAAAGTCATCCATTTCAAAAGGCTCCATGCACAAAGGGCACTGAAAATTTTTTTAATAAAAGTTACAATAAAAGTATGAAATCTTAGTTGCTATTAAATGAAATACACACACATAGAATGAAAGACAATTTAATAACGAAAATAAATCCTTACTTTCTACAATACTGAATAATTTCTTAAGCAAATTTGAGTTTAAGGAGAAAAAGGTTATGCTTTTTAAAGATAGTACAATCAAATAAATTAGAAGCAAAAAGAAAATGTTCGTCTACTAATCAATCTACAGTTGTTTTTACAAATGAGAATTGGAATAAAATCCTTAGTTTAAAGTGAACTCCATTTTAGAACAAACTCAACACCTGACATGAGAATCAAAACTACAAACTACTTCAGTGAAGCTCAAAGAAATAACCAAGTCAAATAGGAAGTGACAGCAAAATTTTAATAAGATATAAATGATAACAGAAACTTTATTAGAACTGGAAATCAAGTGACAAACAGGAGGATGTAAAGTTAATATTTAAATAAAAAAATATGCACACAAATACCAATTGGTAACACATGGGGAAGAAAAGGAAACATGAAATAGAAAACTGTTGAATTTGCATTCCATGATCATTAATATTTTACTAAAAAGCTATATAATGAATTACTGACCACAATTTGTAATTAAACTATAGAAAAATAACCAAAGACAGTTTTAAGATTAAAAAGTACTTATCTACTTATCTTTAAATTCTATGTCATTTTAATTGGATTTAAACCCAAAAACACTAAATATGCTAATAATCCTACTGCATGAAAAACTTACAATTTTTTTTGATCATTCAACAGAGAACAAACACAAAATGTGACACATGATTTAGATCATATATGCAATAAATTTATTAAGCTATCTTACTAAATTCATTTTTATCAATCCTTTGAGATCTGAAATATTCACATCTTATCATTATTAAAGATTTTGTTTTATTAAATTTTATTAAAATGAATATAACTATTTATTAAAAATATCTAAATGCAAAATATAGAAAATATTCAAAAAAGATTTAGATACATGAAAATGTTTAAATTTGTTTATATTTTTCAATACTATTGAATACAATTTTTTGATACAATAATTTTAATACATATTATGAAAGGTATTTTTTTTAATTACTGAGGATATCATTGCCATTTTTAATTATAAGTCAAAGAATTTTCATTTCATTGGATAATTTTTATTAAGTAAATCTAGTATAAAAACCTAATATAATTCTGATGCTAAAATTGATTCAGTGAACAGAATATTAAATTAATATAGTCAATGTTCACGAATAAACAATCTTCATTTGAAAACTTTACACAAAATACTTTAATAACAATTTTAAATTTATTTTCCAGATATAAATTGAGAAAAAAATCATGTTAATTATAATGCAAAATATGTGTGTTTTTAAACTTTATTAAAAAACATAGTTTAATTTTATTTATTGGATTAGCTGATGTATTTTAAGTAATAATGTGACAAGAAAACAATTCCTACAAAATAAATAAATTTTATTTAATGGAGAATATTTTTTTTGCTTCCTTTTATAATTAACAATCAAAATCATCAACTGAATAATAAAATTATTAGGTTGATAATAATACTTAAAATACATCAACTTAGTAATTTTATTATTAAAAAATACTTATATTAAGTAAAAATATTACTTATTAAGTAAAATATCAAGTAACATAAAATATTTTATTATAAAATATTTTGGGTTACTAAATATAAGTAATAGTATCTTATTATGAATTACAATAATAGTATGTTATTATTTAAAAAACAATATATTTACCTCAGGGTTTTGATCATCATGGACAGACATTTTAAAAGAATCTTATAATTTATCACTTGTCTGAAAAAGATAAAGCAAAATTAGACACAACAAGTTAATATTGTAGTTACGATACAATATAAACTCATTTAACCCAAGTTGTATAACTGTTAGTATATTGATAAATTGCCTTTTTTTGCAGAAAAGGGCTAAAATTTAAAGTGAATTCTGAACAATTACAAAAATAGATGCTCAAAGTGAGATTCAAAACCATAAGCTGTAAAACAGAAGGTACAAGCATTAACCATTTGATTTCCAGTTACCTGCATAATGATTTATTGTATACAAGCACCTTTTAAACTATACAAATATTTTTCTCATCAAATTTCTATTACTAATTAAATTTCAACATTTAGCAAAAAATTGCCAATCTATATTTTATGTATAAAAACAGAACATAAATACTTTGAGATAGAAACTAGCATGAATGACTGGTTAGTTATTCTATAGTCATTGAATAGAACTAATACAATTAAATCTAAATTGCTATGAAAATCTACACTCAAGTTGGGAAATGTGTTTAAGATTTTAATGATCAGCATGAAATCAAATAAATTACTAAGAATATCAGTATATGTATATTTGCCTTTCTCATTTGAAAGGAAATAATGTTTGAAATTTAAAAATGAAGATTTTTAAAATATCTTATTTTAAAAATGTCAAAAAAAATCAAAAAGTGTTTTAACTGTGTTATAATTTAATGTTTTAGTTCTATCTAACATGTTTAATTTTGATTTTACAGATCCCTCCTGAGCCCATGTAAGTTCATAGAATGACACTGTGGCCTTGGGATCCCCATATCAAAGCATATTTAACTAAAGTGGTGTTCTATGATAAAAACTACTTTTCCATTAAACACCTTAATATAAAAGATACTGTAAAAGTGATGAGACATTTTTTCAAGACAAACAGCAATTTATAAGAAATATTTAATACAAAATTGATAAGCATAAAATTGAGAAAGCAAAGATTAATGATCATAATCCAATGACTGCAAGTTATCAACATTAGGAAACTATAACATTTATTTTCCAAAATTCAAAGGAAAAATGTAAAAGCTTTAAAAAGCAATAATTTTATATTAAAAATAAACTGCATTTTCTTTACATAAATTTATCAGGTTACACAGTAAGAGAGTAATGAAATATAAAAATATTAAATATTAATTATTAGGTATAAACAAAATATATTAGTTACTATATATTTTGGTTATATGAAAAACATTTTCCTGTACATTTTTATTTTTTATATAAGTAATCATAATCTATAACATCCACTAAATAGAAATTGTATTCAGATAGCACAGCAATAAAGAATAAGAAAAAGATAAAGAAATAAACTGTCAGATTCTAGTTGCAATCAGAAATTATAAAACATTCGTATATAAAATTAAGCACTTCACAAAGGTTGCCACACAATTTTAAACATACAATGAAAATCAATATCACCATACATTTAAAGTTTCATAAATTTCACATTACTTAAAAATATTAAAAAATCAATTGAGATTTTGAAATCAAGCTTTTTAATATCAGTCATTGTAATATAAGCTTAAGCAATTTTACACAATTTGCATGAAAATGCAGTATATCTTTACTAACAACAATATTCCAAGTTATTGATCCAAGTTTGATTCACTGAGATAGATTTCTTATACATAAAATTAGATCTGGAAAACAGGTTTGATAATAAGTATTTTGAAACTTTATATAAAAAAATTGATTTTAAAGTATAGATATAAGAAATAATTTATAAGTAATAATTATTTAATTTATTATTATTTAAGTAATAATATTACTTAAATAATAATAAATTAAATAATTATTACTATTATTATTTAAGTAATAACTTTAACTAGGACAAAGCTGCCTGTAGGAATATTTCTGATTTTGCCTCATTTAAAACAACTTGGACTTCCAGTATTAACTTCATAGTTCATAAAACTTAAGAAATGTCAGTTCAATCTTTAATATTTTTCACCGATAATTTCTTTCAGATACCTGTTACAAAATCGAATTTTTGTTCATTTATTCTAATAAGAAATTCAGGACATTTTAGTCACACACTATAAATGTTCCCAGACTTAAATATGTTAGTACAAGAATTTATAACTGGAATTTAATTACCACTTGCTAAATTAAAGTAATTTTTTAGCTACCCAAAATATTTTTTCTTTATAAGAATAAATTAAACAGATGTTATGATTGCTACATTTATTGTTTATAATTATAATTATATTGGTTGTCAACAACTTTTTCAATGGAAAATATTAATTGTGAAGATATTATTGATTTCATAGCGACAAAGTTTAACTCCAAAGTAATAAAATCTTCAAATTTCTTATCATAAACAGAATGTATTGCTTAAAATACCTTGCTACAATTTTAAGCAACATATTTCTATTTAAAAATACACATTTTGTATGATTAGACATTATAGACTTGCTTTACCTTAATTAAGTTATGTGTGTCAGACTTTTAATTCTATGGAGAGAGAATTCCCTCAAAATAGTAAATTTCTATTTGTTAATCATTTAATTATTATTATACTTAATGTTTAAAGCAATAAAAATATTCCTTAAAAGTTTTCAATTTTTCTATTATTTCTAATATTTTAAAAATTTTCCAACAATCATCAATTCAAATATAAATCATTATTTTATGAGCTCATTTTAATAAATATGCTCCTTCTCTAATTTAAATATTTTATCCATTTAATAAGGTCCTACTTTCAATTTAATGTGAATTCTTATCAATGTAAACAATCCAATTTTTGGCTGCACAAGGAATATACTACTTATTAAAAAACTATGTACTAGTTATCAAAAGAAATGATGTACACTTTCAAATTTATTTTTATGAGAAATAGCAATCAAGCATTTGTATCAAGAAACTTAGTAAAAAATTCAGAAAAATAATATAGAGTATTTCAGTTAATTTTAGAGAAAAGGAATTTATTTTCATGATTGAGAAATTTAAATTAAAAGGATATTAGTAAGAGTGTTGGAATGCAATACAAACAAAATTTAATACATCTAAGAATATAGATAAAATGATCTCTTCAATAGACATAATATAAACAGATGGCATTTTATATAAAATACAATTTATTCACAGCTTTAGCATGACTGTTTTATATGATTTAAACAAACTTAAAATTCTGCAATTTGAAATTGAAACCATTTACTTCTAAAATGTAAAATTAAAAATATTGTATAATTTTGTGAAAGCAGATTTTTTAATTAATATATTTTTAAAATGCAGTTTTACATATTATATCCTCTTAAATATGAGGATACCTTACCTCTGATGTGAATTTAGTGTTTTATTACAAATCATTCATACTATACATTTTTTTTAGCAAAATTAGTTAATCTGTATAACATAATTTGATTAAATATAAATATTTAATTACATTTCATGATAAACTGCTTTATTAAACTAAAATTGTGTCTCACAATATGGCGATTCTTTATATTTGCAGTTGAACTTCAGAAAAAAAATTTATCATTTTCATCACATAAGTATAGAAATTAAAAATTCAAAAAATATTTATATTGCATTGTAAGTCAAACCATTTAATTAGTTTAGAACATTCAGAGAATAGTAACTTAAGTTAAAGGTTGACAGCTGTTTGATAAAAATGTATCCCATTTGCAAATCATTAAAGAATGTAGATTACTTAATTTATACAAAGTATACTATTTTTAAAATAAAATATCAGCATATAAATTTGGATGAAATATCAGAGTAATCTATATTTTTTATACGTTATAAATATTTCATATCTAAATCCCTTGGTAGGTAATTCAAATATTTATATTAGTATATTTATTAAAAGAATCTTAAATATTATATCTATTTACTAAGATTCAATCTCAACATTTTTATAAATTTTTTTTTTATAAAAAAAGAATTTTACAGATTTCAGTAACATCAACAAATTTATATAACTGGTAGATAAAGAATACCTTAATCAGATATTTTAAATTTTTAAAATTAAATATTTAAAAGTTTTTTTAATTACAGTTAGCAGCAATCATTAATTTAAAGGAGGAATTTATAATACAAAATTTAAAATTCTACATGTATGCAATAGAAATGTTTGATTCAAATAAAATACATTTTGAGATTTATACACTCATTTCCAAATTTGTAATACTCATATTCATTAATTATTTATTTAAAATATATTTATTTGGTTGTCATTTATATAGAGTTATATTTTTAGTGATAAAACTCATCTGATACTGGACTTTATTAATACAAGTACTGAATACCTTGCTTACAGAAATATTGAATTTTTCCTTGAATAAATTATCTGTGTAAGGATAGACACATAAAGATTAATAAATAAAGTTTTATATAAAAGTAATTACCTGAAATTTTTGTGCTAAATATTTATTAAAACAATATATATAGTAGTTCCAAACCGTCACAATGCATGTACAGACAAAAGAAATATCTGTAAGAATAAAATTTAGTTAAATAATTTCATTACAAAAAATTAAACATAATAAAACACATTAATGAAAGAGTTAAAAGGTTCATAAAAGTAATAAAATATGATTTTAATGTACATAAGAATTCTATTATGGAAAAATAATCTAATATATATTGAATCAGAAAAATTTATTAAACTTAGTAAACATATTACACTGCTGACATTAATGAACACATGTAAGTAGATACATTAATATTCATGTTGGTATTAATTGTTTATCAATATAACTTTTAATTTACAAAATTTTAATTTTGGTAATTAATGAAATAAACAATTTTCAGTATTGAAATCAGAAAAGAATACAGTAATATAGCAATTGCAAAAGACTTACAATATTTTTACTTCTTAAATAAGAAATGCTTAGTATCAAATGTTTACTCATATTTACAAGAACATTAAAATGTTTAATGATATATTAATTTCTCTTAAGATAAACTTCACTCATTCAAAATTTCAATACAGGGATATTTTGCCAAAGGAATGAGAAACATAAACATTATTACTTATATGAGGAAAAATAAAGCAGAAGTAGTTTTTCATGAAAGTATAAACTGATTAAATATTATTTCCAATTTTTAATCCATAAATGGAATTTCATAAAACTTAGAAGTTTCATGTAGAAATATCGTGTCGGAGGCAGAAAACCTTTATTTCAACAAGAATTAGATTGAGTATGCCTATAAAATATTAAACTTTAGGTAACCTAAATATAAAATATATATATATATATATTTACAACCAAGAAAATGTGTCGTTATTAAAAAGTATCACTAGTCTTTTATAAATTACATTTTAAATAAAATTATTAAAACATGACTATCCCACACTACAAAATTAAATGAAACGATTAAAGGAGTTTTATATATTAAAATTTTATTCTTTTTCAAATTTAAGCCCAATTGCGTTGTGTTTACATTTTAATGAATTGAATACAGCATATGCTAAAAGAGGATTTTGTATTTTTTATACTAGCAATAATTGAATGTAAAATAAAATTATTCTAAAACAATCTAGAATAGAGCAACAGTCTCAAATTAATATCATATAATTAGTGCAATTTTTCTAATTCGGCCCAGTTTGTAAAGGCAAACGTCCTGACTTGGCAACCTTAAGAACTGATTCATTGAATAACCCATATAAGTTCTTAAATGTTATACTGTAAAAATATTGCTTACTTATTGTTCTATTATACACAATTTTCTTAAGTTTAAAATTTTAACTTGTTATAATTTATACTAACCACATATAATGTATCGCAGTTATTGAATCAACTTCACTTGTCAACTCTATCAACTAAAGTTACGGTTTTTTGCGCAATATTCTGCGCAAGTGAATTGCCCGGATCTATTGAAAATACCAATCGTCTACACGTACATCACTGATCATCAACATCATCGTCTGACGATTATAGGTCGAATTACATCCTGTATAAATATTTTCACATATAAAACAAAAATATTAGAGAAAAATAAGCCTCGTTTTACATGCTTTTTTTTTCAACTTTTTACAAAAATTTTAAACGAGAACTCAAAAATTATATTTCTAAAACAGAAGTTTCCATACCACATATGTCCAAAAATAAAAAGAAATTTTTTTAATTAGGAATAAAATGTGATTATATATATTCGAGGCAGTTTTCAAAAAATGACCAGAAAAACATTCCTAAATTTGTAAATTTTACATTGAATTTTGATTTTGAAATCTTCGAAACTTTTATATTTCATTCTTTGTCGTATAAAGATGGCGCTGTATAAGTAGGAAATGTTTACAGATGGCACTTTAATCGCTTACTTTATATTTTCAAAGCAGTACATCAGTATATATTACTAAAACAATGGATTAATAGATAACAGCCTAGGTGATCCCGAGATTGAACTTTAAGGTTAACGGGTTTGGATTATCACCTATCACAGAGCGCTTCGTAATATTGAACCACGGTCAGGTGACGAGGTCATATTTGAGCTGACACCCTCCTCAATAATAGCGGAAAATTATTGTTTGATTGGTTTAATTATTTTATTTCTTAACTTGATTATGTTTAAAGAATTTAATTAATCTATTATAAGATGTTATGATGTATATTATGAATTTCAAATTATAAACAAATATAAGTATTGTTAAAATGACATTATTTTAGCTCTAAGAAATCTAAAATTAAAGTAATGAAAAATTTATTATAATCAAAAGGAAAACTCATACTTGAGTTGAAAATGGAGGCAGCAGGGAAAATAATGATTAAGAAAGTTCTTATCAACAAGGATTTATCATGACCTTTAGAAAGTTGGCATGAGCGGGGTGGAGCAAATTATTGCTTATTGGGTTTTAAAAATAATTGTTTGGAAAGTACCATAAATTTATAACATGAAATATTTCCTTTCTAATTATCAGCAATTTTTATTTGAAATTAAGGAGATAACATATTTGTTAAAAAATAAAAAGAAATGTTTTCATCATTTATTAATGGATTTCAGACAAAATACTTGAATTTTCTTGAAACATTTTATAAAACAGAGAAAGTATGGTTTAGTAAAATTATTCATCTAATATTTTTCAGAGTGGAAATGTGCTTTGGCTCCCCTGCTTGGCCGGATTTCAAAAACACCGATGCAATGGCGCAAATTATAACACTATTTGAAAGTGAAACTTAATTAGCAACCAATAAAAAGGCTAAAACAAAAGAATAATTAATGGGCATGCGTGAAAAAGCGCCTCAAATTCGCGAGTTGGCGAGAAAGGGGACCTAAACCGCAAATTAACCTTTTTTAGCAAAATTAAAACAGACATTCACATAATTTTAGTGAAAAAGTTAAATTAAAATCGCTTAAACAAAGGAATAATAAAGATAAAACTCAACCGATTCGCTTTTAATAACTTTGCCAAGCTAGATGACAGTCAATTAAAACGGAGTGTAAATAATACACTAACTGCAATCTAGAATTATTTCAATTTTTTATAGATATGGAATAAAGCAGTCCTTAAGTAATTTGTAAATTGCATTTTTAAAATAGGACTTTTAAAGTGTAAAAACAGTTTTTCTTTTCTGTACTGAATCAGGATATGTAGAAATAAATATATATGTGTAAGTAATCAACATTTATGTATACATTTATTTATGTAAATATGAATTTTTAAAGTGTTTTTATTCAGTTATTTAAATAATATCTAGTAAAAAATACTTTTAGTTTTAAAAATTTATTGTGTCCTCAGAAATACAATCAATTAAAAAAAATGTTTTTAAGCGAAATCTCAATTACCATCTGAAAATAAATATAGAATCGACTATAACACATAAATAAAAATTAAAAGAAAAAGAACAGTTACTTCATAAAGTGAATTCATATTTTGAGAAAATGAATTTAAAGTAATTTCTAGAGTATTTCGGATTTCATTTAAATGATTGAGCAGAAGATTGATTGAGAGTCTGAAGAAGTAAAATAAACACTTTTGAGAAGTTTTGTACAGGAGAAATCAAATGAGCAATTTTGTGAATTCATTAACTTATATTTACTGAGTTAGAGATAAAAATTCTCGGAAAGTCCTTCCCAGAATTCATTTTTGGATGTGCCAAAGCAATCGAATATGAACTTTTATCCTATGCCCCATAAGGATCTGATTGTCGTATGTTAACAATCGAAATAACTCTCAATATTTAAACAAAAGATTTTCGAATTTCAAAATCTATGTATTTTCTGCATTTAAAACTGTTATTTTACTTAAATTAATTTTAAAACTGTTGTTCTGGAGATAATTTAAATACAATGAGTGTTTTTTTCAATTATTATATAATTAATTAAACTACATGATTTTTTAAAAATGAAAATTTATAAACGATTCCTGCGTTTCACCGCAGATTAACGTAACCTAATACACTGAATCAAAAGTAGTCATACAGATCATGACACATTAAGCAATGGCAATGGACTAACTATTCAAGTTGGTGTACGTCATTTGAATATTTACATATTTTTATGCTACGACTTTTATCTGTCGGTTATATTAAATTCGAGTAAAAATATTTAAAAAATTTTTTTGAAAAACTGAACTTATCTTTTAACTCTGAATATGTTATTTCTTTATATAATCATAATTGATAATGAAAAATCCGTGTGCATAGGCTCGGGTGAAATAATTGCGAAGAAAATTTCAGATGCTAATTTTAATTAATTTTTTTTTAGAGCATCACAACACAAAACAAGTATTTGCAATCAACCACATGGCTTGAGAAGCCGATAGATATATTTTTTGAGACTGGCGTCTCGTACACACAAAGTTTACAAATGAAAGTGGCTAAAGTAGCCCAAACAAATAGCTATGCTTAAATGATGAGACAGACGACTCCAATAATATATCTCGTATAAAAAGATGGCTTAAGAAGCCTAAATAATTATTAGATTATTCTGAGACTGACGTCTCCAAAATCATAACGATCCTAATGGCTTAGGATCCCCCAAAGCAGAAGTTCCCCGTTCCAGAGACATGTACACTCTGTTTTATATCTTTTCTTCTGGTCTCGAAGAGGAGGGGAAGAAGGTGTGGCCGGATGATGTGTCTAAGTGCTTTCGATTCTCACAATTATTTTAAAATAACTATGTTTGCATTTTTTTCATTTTTGAAATATATTGTTTTTGTCCTCTTCATTAAGTGCGTTTTCATCTTTTCCAATATTGCTGGGATGTGGAGTGGATTAAAGATGAAACGAGTCCTGATTTGACATGATATTAAATAACTTTGGAAGATAGAAACAAAATGTGAATATTTAATAACTTCATAAGTAAAGAAAGTTTTTAAACGTTATAAACATCATTAAACTTGATTTCTGCTAATCTGTCCAGAGATTTCATTTCTTTATGCAAAATATTATCTCAGAAACTATTAAGTTAATTTATAACGTGCATAATTTCATACGTTAAGTTGTGGAACCTCAGTTCAATATAACTTAACCTAAAGTTCAATCATAAATAGCATTTTTTTTTACTTAAATTTTGATTTAAATATCTTTGAATTTTGGATCAATATTTTTGCATCGATTTCATATTTTGACTCAACATCATTATATGTATCTATTTTGAATAAAAGATATCTAATATGTGTAAACTCTGCTTTTGTTTCCATTATATTATTCTATTTGTTTGTATTATATTATTCTATTTGTTTGTATTAGAAGTTAAAATTAGTTTCCTAATATTTGCATTTTTATGTTGTAAGTTGTAAAACTTCATGTTTTCATGTATGAAATAAAATTTCCATAAAAAATTCTTTTTTAAACTTTATATATTTTAGCGAGTAGTATACTAAAAATATCTAATGTGTGTTCTACTTCTGTTTTCATTGCGTTAATGCTTGTCTTTTCAGTTCGTAACTAGATGTGAGTCTAGTTGCACATATTTTCTTGCTGTAAAATCTAAAGTAATTAAGTAGATACTACATTAACCGTAAACCGTAAATTAATTGAAACAGACTCAAAATGACAGTAACATAAAAACGGGGATGTAGAGAAGCGGTTCATTCAGCTAGGTTGATATAAATTTATAGCTATTTTTGAAATGTGTTTGCTTAATTTAATTTAAAATTGAGAAAAGTTTCACAATAAATTCTCTAAAAGTAGGGTGAAAGTGTTATTCAGATCCATAAAATAAATCTTAGAACATCACTTAGGAAAAAAATCAGTTTTGATCATGGAAATAAATTTTTCTTCTAACATTGTGCATATATATGTGTGTAATAGCGTTTGATTGTTAAGATTGAGAAAAAGTTTGTGCTTCACAATTTGAAATACTCAGGTATACTAAAAAATTCAAAATAATTTGATCTATTACGATTAACGTTATAAGTCATGGTAGCTTGGTTGATTAAGGTATCGTTCTCATTACCAGAAGTGTTCGAATCTTGACTTAATCAAAGACCTGTCATGTTTACTAAAAGGGTCTAAGGTAAATTAAATAGGTGGTTTCAATGTCCTCTAAGTGAAATGGTATATAACGGGGTGACAGGCTTCTTCCTCTTGGTCCCTGTTTCTGAATAGCGAAGACTCCCACTCAGCAGCTTTCATCTAACTGTTAGGGCCCAACTCCGGTTTAGATACTGAGAAGTATACCTGTGCACACACAATTAATCTAATTCATGTGAACTGTATATTAAATTATAACGAGGAAAATTGTATGAAACTGTTATAGAAGAATGACATTTGTACCCTACCAAATAATAGCATTAGAGGTTTTATTTCTTGAACTAGTTTCTTCAGATTCTTCCTCTAAGGACAAAATTAAATTCTTCAACTGGTTTAATTTAAACTTGACTTATGTTTGAATTTATATACTCTGGTTTTATATATATAATTCATAAATGATTCACGAATCATTTTTCAGATGTTCAAAAGTATTTTATGATTTTGGCAATTTTTTGCGATGTAGAAATTTTGTGTTATTTATTAGTGTCTTGCTAAAATGTTTTAAAAATACAAATACTTTTCTGTTTTATTTTACATTTTATAAATACATGAAGTCCAGTCTCTAAATTCTCATATCTTTTGCAAATATTGTCCTTGTAGATTTTTAATTATACCAAATAATAGCATGGTACTATTATAGATTTATTATAATTAAAAATATTACATTACTAATAGAAATTGATCTAAGAATAATTCTAAATGAAAAATTATTATTCTCTTAACAAATTCTACCTTTCTAAGGCGACTTCAAGTTTTATCAACAAATAATTTCCTTATGTATTCAGTATCAAAGATGAAAAGGAATTCATTTGTTTTCTTTAATATTAAAAAAACCGGTTAAAAATTTTTTCTTAAATTGTCCAGATTATTTTACTTCAATATTTTAATTCAAAAATTTAAATAATGTAGGCAAATTGAATTGAAGAAAACTATGTGAAATTGGTGGCAAATTTCTAATATCGAATGTTATTGAAATTGATACATGTTTAATTACATTCATAACAATATTTAATTATTTACTTATGTATTGCATTATATTTTTAAATATCAGTATATCAACCATATATTTGTTTTTACATAAAATTAAGTATGGTACGGGCAAACTTTAGTTGAGATAATCAGCATGATGTTTCTAAGGCTGACAAACAAATGACTGATAAAAGTATTATAATACTTATGAAATGAAAATTCTTTTAAAAATTTATGTGATAATATTGTCCTTATTATCATAATTGAAGATTTGTGAGTCAGAGAAAATTTTATAGATGTTGAAAGGAAATACACAAAAAATTAAATAAAAGCAAGTAAATTACGATTAATTGGGAAAATATTTTTCATATTAAGTTTTTCAGTTGTCAATTGTTATAATACACAATTGTTCATGTCTAATGAACAACAGTTATTACTTTAAGTCAGTGAACTTAAAAGTACAAATTTACAATAGCTAGAATATCGAACGATAAGAAAATTTTGACTGTCATTGTTTGGTTTTTCCACATAAAAGGTTCTTTCAAGAGTTGCATAAAACGTTTATTAAAAAGTATAAAATATGCTTAGGTCACAAAATTTAATGTCTTACTGTTTTTTAACTTTATGAGCACAAAAATAAGTTACTTTTAGTAATATGTGTGTTGATGCACACACACATCCAATCACAAAGTTGTATTTTAGAATCTATAAGGACTTGTATGTGTATATGAAGACCGTATGAAAAGTTAGAATTGGTACTTCTGATAAAAGATTAAAACTTCAGTTTAAAAGTCTGTCTTGGATAATAATTTATTGAATTTAAAACTTTTTCTGCATGGAAAGTTAGATTTAATAAGTGATTGAAACAGTTGAGAATGAAAAGAAGCACCTAATCATTGTCGTACATCTGTACACAGTACACCCATACATTTGTACTCAATACACAATGTTTCTCATATTTACAAATCTCTAATTTACTAACACTCAGCTAATGCCTGATCCATAATATGCTCCAATAGATACAATTATGATTTTAATTGCTATTTACGAACCAGTTTTCAAAAATCTTCTGGCGAATTCATTTTCATTTATCTTTTGTATGAGTTTAATTTTTTCACAGACTTTTTTTACTTTTTTATTTTATGGTTGGAAAATAGAAATCGATATTTTCATTGGAGAATCGTGAATTCTGGATAATTATCTGTATGGCTAATACTAAAATCTCGGATTTTTTAAGCAATTCATTAAGAAATTCTCCCGCTTAATCTAATTTTCGTCTTACAGCCCCATGCATCAGAGTATTATCAATAGCTTCAAGTGTAAAATTCGTTATTCTTATATGGAGGGATTAAGAATTGAAACTGCCTAATGGAATTGACATTCTAGGCATAAAGCACTTGTCAATCTATGTTTAGAATGATATAGAAGAAAAATGATATTGAATTCATTTTGATGTGCAAGCTTTAATGAAGAAATCACAGTAAGTAAAGAAAGCTAAGAACATTTATCTAACGGCTTGAGTGAATATGAGTTACTAATCCTGAACTTCAATGAAGGAACCTCTGGAACTCAAAATTTTCTGTAAGAATTTTTTAGTGCAGCATTAGATTTTATTTATAGAAAAAAAGATACTGGATTGAGTGATTGAGAACACAATAAATGAGAATAAAAAAGAATTTTCAGAAATCAAACAAGAAGAAATTGACTTTGTTCTACGATCATCTGCAAAATAAGCAAATGAAGGAGATTTAAATAATTTTTAAAGAAAAATAACAATGAAATGTTTTACTACATAGAAAAAAAAAATGGAAAACTATGCTATTAAAAATATATTTTAAAAGAGAAAAAAACCAATGATTATATTTTACCCATATTACATCAATAAAATGAAAGGAGGATTTGTTTTCAAGTATGAATTTTCTTTTGCTTATGTTTCTTTTACAGAAAATAAAATTTTTTTCTAATTGTTATTTATTTATAAAAGGAGAACTTTTTAATAAAAATTTAGTTTAACAATTAAAATTTTTTCACTTTACGTACTTTTGATTTTTAAAAATATTTAACCTGTCCCTCGAATTTCTAAAAATGAGCATCTCTTCTAGTGTCCCATTAAAAGTTCTATTCATGTTCTAGTAATAACATGGTATCAGTAGCATTGCTTCTACTGAGCTCGTGAATGTATCAGTTGGACTCTTATATTGTTGAAAATAATTGCTTAAGTCGATAAATCCTCTTTCCAGTTCGCAATAAATTGATTGTAGAGTTTGATGTAGATTCATGAAATCACTAATTTAAAAAATGTACAGTACAAAACAGAACCAGCTCATTGATATTATAAATTACATTACATGTTCTTGGCTTTTAGGGGGCTACGATTATCAAAAAGTCAAAAATGAGTTCAAGCCTCCATTCTATTAAGCTTCTGACATCACTAACATATCAAAAGACTTTTAGAGATTTTGCCACTTGGCTTGTGAGAGCAAGGCTTGGAGTGTTCTCTCAACAAACCCAGCTTTCGTTTCAGACCACCTGCGAACGATTGCGGTGGCATATTTTAGATTATTTATGGAACATGACTGTCTAAAGAATCATTTATTTCGCATTGGACTAGCTGATTCACCATTGTATGTTTTATGCAACAGTGAACGGCAAATAACAGTGGAACATTTGGACGAGAGTGAAACACTGGTATATTTTTCTTGTAGATTTCAGCGCTATTGGCAAGCAAGGCGTTTAATGGCCTAACGGCCAATGTAACTGGCATTTGACAAATAAACTTTGTATTAAACAGAGTTGTCTAGGGAAACTGAATCAATCTTTGACTTGAGACTAATGTATTAAGCTATTTATAGATAATTTTTTCACTTATTCATGACCTTCTCGTACTCAAACAAAATGAAAGTTTTTAAGATGTCTTTGAGATGTGTGTCATAGAATGGAAAGCGTTCATAATTGCTTCAAGAAACAATCTGAATGGTTTTAGGAATGAAATTATCTTCGGAATCGCATTATGTAATATATTATATGGTATATGTTAGAAAAGAGTAAATTGTTTTGCAATAATCACTTTTACAATTATTGTGGTTCTTAGAAAAAACAATGGTGAGTATTTCCTCTTGAGGAATTTCGACAACTTGTTCAGTTCATAAAATGTTAAACTGTTGTATTTCGCTAAGTAAAAAGTTATCTAACATCGACATGGTATTTGGAGTTAGTTATATGATATTAAGTTAGAATTTTCGTATATCAGTATATTATTTAGTGTATATTATATTATTTAGCAGTGTATTATTTAATCATCACTAAAAGTTTTATATTTACTTTTTTTCCAAATTTATTTCCTTTAAAAACAAACTTTCTCACAAATATTTTATAACTTCATATTGACGAAACTAGCTTTTAAATATAAAATAAAGGAAAATAATTTATATAAAAACTATAATTTACAAAATTATTTCTGAAAAAAAAACATAATATGTTGATTTTAATATTAAGATAAAATCACAAAACTTATTCATTTTATATTATGTATTCTCAAATTATGCTAGAAATGGAGTCGCAGTAGCCTGGTAGGAAAAGGAGTGCAAGTGTATTCAGAAGGTAGGAGATTTGATATTAGCCACAGCCAAAAATTGTTATGCTGTGAGGACTTATGAATGTTTATTACCATGTTGGACCCAATGTCTCTTCAATGGTGTGGAGAGGAGAGTTCTTGAAGAGTCGACTTCGTTATATGATCCTGTTTCAAACCAAACGGTTATTTGTGTTTAACGGCTTCTGTGAGCAGAAGTAGGTAATCGAAAATATATCACTATAACATAAGCTTACTCAACCTTGAACTAAAAAATTAAACTTTTTATTATTACCATTTAAAAATTTCACTATATATATATATACATATATGTTTTAATTATAAACATCGTTAGAATTAAATATGTTACGAAATTGGAAATTCGGCTTGAATATATTTTAAAGGAATTCTTTATTAAGCAAACAACTTTTATTCCTAGATATTTTTGCAATGAATAGTTAAACAAGAATTTCGTGTTTAAATGGATTCTGAATCACAGATGGCACTAATGCCTGGGATAGAACAGGAATCCGCGAACTTTTAAACTTACGATAAAAACGATAACCATTCAGTACAAACATAGCATGTTTACATTTCTTGTATTTTCGATAGCATTAACTACATGTTTTAAAATAATTATGATTATTTTATTCAAACCATTCATTTGTAGTAAATGCTATAAAAAAGATTTCAAGCCTTATCTTATATCATATAAATTTTGAAAATTACCTAGAAAAATATAAAAGTTTTTCTTAAAGAATTTAAATTCGTCGGTATACAATATTAAACTTTAAATATACTTCCTGATTCCATTTATTGTATAAGGATTTCTCTTTAATTAAATGTCACAAAGATAAGATTCAGATTAATCGGTATAATTTTCGTTTCTATCGATTCTAAGATCTAGCGTATGTCTGAGTGCTTTAATAAAAAGACATGGGAATTTTCCCAGTGATATTTTAAATGTTATTCTTTTAAGATAAAATAAAGTTGAGTGACATGACGTTGGAGATAAGGAACATTTCTTTATTTCGAATGATACTTTAAAAGATAACCCTATTGTTGACGTTAATGAATTGTTTTAACCATTGTAACTATTTTAAAAGGAATTTATAACAGATTATTATTAAAAATATTTAGAAAAAACTTTCAAAATATATGAAAGAGAAAATTTGAATTCTTTAAAATGCCATTTGATTAATGTCAAATAACCAGATTACTATTTTAATCCCTTATATAATTTTTGATAAAAGTATATAAAGACAACGATGCGAATATATACACTACTGGCCATTAAAATTGCTACACCAAGAAGGCGACATGCTACAGACGTGAAATTTATACGAAAGGAAGAAGGTGCTGTGATATGCAAATGATTAGCTTTTCAGCGCATTCAGACAAAGCAGGCGCCAGTAGCGAAACCTACACTGTGTTTAAATGAGGAAATTGTTCAGCCGGTTCCTCATACACAAATTGCATTTGAACGTTGTTGCTGGTGAAAAGTTGTTGTGATGCCTCGTGTAAGAAGGAGAAATGCGTACCAGCACGTTCCTGACTTTGATAAAGGTCGAATTGTAGCGTACCGGGATTGCGGTTTATCTTATCGCAGTATTGCTGCTCTCGTCAGTCGAGATCCAATGACTGTTAGCAGAATATGGAATCGATGGGTTCAGGACGGTAATATGGAACGCTATGCGGGATCTCAACGGCCACCTATCACTAGCAGCCGAGAAGACAGGCATATTATCCGCATGGCCGTAATGGATCGTGCAACCACGTCACGAGCCGTGAGTCAAGAAACGGGGTCGTTTGGAAGACAACAAGTGTCTGCATGAACAGTTCGACGACGTTTGCAGCAGCATGGACTCTCAGCTTGGAGACCATGGCTGCGGCTTCCCTTGACGCTGCGTCATAGACAAGAGCGCTTTCTATGGTGTGTTTAACGACGAACCGTGGATACACGTCTCGGTCACCTCTTGCTTGCATTGACGGTGCTTTGAACAGTGTACGTTACATTTCTAGTGTGTTACGACCTGTGGCTCTACCCTTTATTCGAGCCCTGCGAAACCCTGCGTTTCAGCAGGGTAATGCCCGACCGCATGTTGCCAGTATTGTACGGACCTTCCTTGATACGGAACATGTTCAGCTGTTGCCCTGACCAGCACGTTCTCCAGATCTTTCACCAATAGAAAACGTCTGGCCAATGGTTGCCGAGCGACTGGCTCGCCACCAAATGCCAGTCACTACGGTTGATGAACTGTGGCATCGTGTTGAAGCTGCATGGGCATCTGTAAATGTACATGCAATCCAATCTCTCTTTGACTCAATGCCCAGGCGTATAACTGCTGTTATTACTGCCAGAGGTGGTTGTTCTGGGTACTGATTTCTCAGGATCTTTCCAACCAAATTTTTTGAAAATTTAATCACTTGTTATTTCTAGTATAATATATTTGTCCAATAAATATCATTTTGTTATCTGCATTTCTTCTTGGTGTAGCAATTTTAATGGCCAGTAGTGTATATATATATAAAACTGATTGATCCGGTTATTATGTATAATAACCGGTAATTATTCATAATCACCATTAAACTTGGTAAATGGGATAAATTATTGAATATTTATCATATTTACCAGTTAGCTTATA
The DNA here is from genome assembly GCA_026290005.1 of Latrodectus geometricus. NCBI lineage: Eukaryota > Metazoa > Arthropoda > Arachnida > Araneae > Theridiidae > Latrodectus > Latrodectus geometricus. Next base: position 83,483 of record JAPDSC010088032.1, on the reverse strand, counting down.
AAAGCCCTAACTTATGATGGGGAAAGTGATAAATTCCAATTAATTTTTAATGTTATCTCAATTAAAAAAATAAATATTTTCAAGTAACATTAAACATTTCGTTCTTAAGAATTTGAAGAATATTATGATAATACTTAGAATAAAACTTTCGATAAAATTTAAACTCAAAAGTTTAAATAAAGTATCCCTTTAGTACTTTACTTTCAGTTTACATTACAGAATAACAAAAGTTATTTAAAACAGATACATTAGATAATAGCAAAAGTTATATATGTCATAAGAATTAGTAAAAAATACAAAATAATCGAAATTACTGAAAGAAGTAAATCTAGCTTGTTATTTGAATAAACACTTCACTTTTAAATATTTAAACATAAATTAAGTAACAACTAGTATTTTTAAGTACGTTTTTTGTCTCGTTAATTAAATAAAACCTGAATAAAGAAAATAATTTAGATTGATAGAACTTATATATGAAAGAGTTATGTCAAAAATAAATTAAACTCTCATTCTTTAAAAAAAAAATTTATTCATATTTACTTGTAAGATTACTTATTTAAATACATTTGACTACTGTGCGATTTAAAATTTAGTTTTCCAGATTTTTTACATTTGTGCTTATCAGATTTGCACTTTCATTTTCAAATACATTGTTAATATTCCTGACTTTCAGAAAGAGATGATTTTTCAGAAGTGATGTTGGTTAAACTAAAAAATCCTCAATTAAAGAAATTTTTCTTTACAAATTGTTAACTGATTTCTACATGAAAATATATATCACTTCTGGCATATCACTGTGAAAATTTTTCTTTAGTTCCTAAAAGATAAGAATTTCCTCGCGTTTTGAGCTTCTAATGTCATCACTTTAACAAATTTCTGGAATCATTCAACATCTGGTTTCGGAGTTTCATCGTGTCATCAAAATTATCAGGTGAAAATTTAAGATTTGAAACTTTCAACATATTTTTTGCCTGTGCTTCGAAACTTTCTTTAGGATTTATTCTATATTTTGTTACTTGTTCTGGTTTAATTAAAGTATCTATTTGTGTGATTAAAATGTATCATTTCATTTATTTTCCTTCTGAATCACAAAATTAACTGCAGGTGAACATTTTGCAATGGATTGTTAATTTTCATATCGGAACCATCTTCTACTTCGCTGTTGGCTTTGTCAGAAGCGTTATTAATATTTCTATTAAAGCCTGAAGTTCTTCGGTCCTAAATATTTTACAGACATTTGAGAAAGATATTTTCAAACCTACTTTTAAAGGCATCTCAAACATTGCTTCCTAAGGAGTACACCTAATATCTTCACGAAATACTCTGTGTTTCATAAGTTTATAAGAAGCTAACATAGGCGGGGACGTTTGTAATGATCACGTCAACATGCCCCCTAGACTCGCGATCAGTGGGAGACTATTTTCTTTACTATTGGGTCCAGGTTAATCCTCGAAAGCTATAACAAGCGCATTTTCATTTGGATGGAACTTGTAATTCGTTTTCATCCATCAAACATCGTGAAAGAGATGCATACGGATCTCCACGTCTTTCCATGTAGAAATGTTAATGTTCACACCTAAAGAGGTGATACCCAGGATGCTTTATTTGTACATTTTGTATGTGTTGTTTAACGTGTGCAAATTTCATTAAATTCCACTCATAATTTTTTGCATTATCGTCATTTTTGTAACTTTTCATTAATTTATGATAGCTAGTGTAGGTATTAGTAATATCTACAATGCATTTAAATGAAGAAATTATATTGAAAATTTCTTAAATACAAATTGCGTTTGAATGTTATTGTTCATTGAAAGGTTATTGTGATTATACTCATAAAAAGATAAATGTTTACCTGTTTGCTTATGAATGTGTGAGTTGTTAAATTGTTGCATATAGTGATTGCGGTTTATCAAATCACTGTATTGCAGCTCGTTTCGGTTGAAAATTCATAACTTACAAAATTAGAAAGGACTAAATAAAGAGGAGTGTTTACCAGACAAATATCTGCTCAAATTATTCAAAGATATTTGCATCAATAGAGATTGTTAGTTTGGTGACTACAGCCTTGGTTTACCTTGAAACTACATCAGAATATTGAGTGCTATAAATGGCTTCAGTTGTGTGATCAATGATGAATTTAGATATAGGAATGACGTGACTTGATGTTTTCAGACGAATTCCGTTTCTGATTACAGCAGCTATGATAATTGCATCTGTGTTCAAAGGTATCTCTGAAAATCACATTGCCAGCGTCATCCTCGAATGATGCTCCTTTGAATACTCTTCTTGGTGACCTCTTGTTCATATAAGTGACATTTTTTACAGTTTTCATGACAATACTTGTTTTGTAAAGGCTCGTCGCGTTTCTTATTTTTCAAACTTTGAGAAACACTGAAGCAAACATTGCGAAATGCTTAAGTTTCGGCAGGATGATTTACAATCTCATAATGCCAGATTTATGTGGCCTTTTCTTGGTACAAAAAAAGTGTGACTTGTCCTAGCAGTATGTTTTCAAAATCTTTCGTTAATAAAAAGATTCTGAGCATTAATTATCTAATGATAGGTTGGTGATCATACGCCAGTCACTACAGTAGAGAAAGTATACCATCATATTAAAGTTTCATGGACAGCTGTCCCTAAGTATAACTTCAATATATGCTTGGCTGGATACCTACACCTATAAGTGCTTTGCCATGTGTATGTGCCGGCATGTAATGTCTTTTTCATTTTTTTTATTGCTCACAGAAGTGATTTTTTTGGGTAATGAGTTCGCAAAATTTATTTTTCAAAATTTCTTAAAATTTTAATAATTTGTTATTTTTAATATGATACCTTTACTCAACAAACATCCTCATGCTAATTCATTTTTTCTGGTACTGCAATTTATAGCCAGCAGCGTAAAAAGGAGAGCATCAGTGTAAAAACAAATATATTGCTTCAGATAAATGTCACGTATTCGAAAAAAATAACTTTAGATACACTCTAACAATGAAATTCATAGAGACATAGTTATTCTAGGGATTAAACTAATTAATATATATGCATATTATATCCAATTAGAGTTCATATTTGTTGCGTATTTAGATTTATATGTTTTATATATGAAACATATTTTTTAGTCCTTTATTTTATAATCTCTTATTTTAAATTATATGGATTTAAATTAATTTGATTTAAAATAAGTAACATTACTTAAAGTTGATCATATAAAGATTGAATACATGTCGAAACTACGCATAAAGTATCTTGAATTAGTGAGGGCACATTTCAGAACAACAAATTTATATATTTTTTCACTTTATCCCAACTATAGATTAATGTTTAATTATTTATTTATATTAATGTAGATCGCTTACTTTAAATTTTAACTCCAGTGTTGACTGTCGCAAAAAATGCAAAATAGCATTTTTCGATCAAAATTGTAACACAAATTTATAAAAACCTTCAAACAAAATTTAGAAAGAAATTTATTTATTTCATATCAGAAATATTGCCCTAAAATATCGTGAAAGATTTTTCAGTTATAAAATGAGAGTAATTTATATAATACATCTTCATTTGAGGAAAAAATATATAACAATTAAAACATTCAAGAGTAAATTTTAAAATGTTTTTCTGAAGCGGTAGCACAGTTATCAACAGAAGAAAAACAAGCTAATATGTTAATATATTCAAAAGAAATGTAATTGTTACTTCTGATTGTTTTAAGTGAGATGTTATTATTAAATGGAATAATAAATTAGAAGCGAAATAAAACTAATACTGAACGTTAAAAATTAATTTAAAAAATTCAATTAAAACAACGGCTACTAAAAATTACATTGAAAGAGTTAAACTGTTAAATTACATTTCTAAAATATCATTGAGGGAGTTTGGTTATAATAAACTATTCTTCCCAAAATGCTCAATGAAAACTTAACAGAATTTTTTTAGATTTCGATTAAAACTAACAGGGAGACGAGATTCGAATCTCGTTTCTTCTCAAATATTTGTAAATTTTACAGAAAATACATTTGAAAGTGTCCTCTCTCTCTCTCTCTGTCTGTCTTTCTATCTTTCAATATTCATTTATCCCTTTAACATCTTATTTCATCATTACTATTATGAAATATAGTTTAAGGATAAGGTTTTTAACTTAAAAGTTACTTTATTGCTCTCTGATAAAGTAGATTAAAGTGCTCAGCCAAAGGAAGTGAAACTATTTTTTTGAAGAATTTTACATTTCCTTCCTATCGTTATCAAAATACCCCGTAAAAGAAAACATAAATTTTTCAAGAGTAATTTATTTTATCTGTCTTTGTCTGGTGTCTACAATTTCACTTTTGAAGGTAAGTTCAATGATACATCAAGTGGGGAAAACCTGAGTTAGGCAACTGATATACTTATATACATAAATACTGAGGGAAAAGGACTGTTGGAATTAAAGAAATTCGAAGTCCGTATAAAATATGTAAGTATAGTTCTGAAATTTGAGTCCTAATGTGTTTGCACATTTTTTTTATTCATGTAATTTTGTAATTATTACCCTGTTATTATTTTTAAAGAAATTCGAAGTCCGTATAAAATATGTAAGTATAGTTCTGAAATTTGAGTCCTAATGTGTTTGCACATTTTTTTTATTCATGTAATTTTGTAATTATTACCCTGTTATTATTTTTGCTTTAATATATAATATTCTTCTCAATGACTGGGAGTGGATTAGGTTAAATAAAATAGCATGATATAAAAATACATTTTGTTATTAATTTATTTATTGTCTAAGTATAAATTTATTCCAGCTATGAAATACTGAAGTTATTATTTTAAGCAGTTAGGTAACAGAAATTTTAGTTCTACTATATGGATATGATTGGACTGATGTTTTATTTTTACGATTTATTGTTTTATTTTTACGGTTTACCGTTGATGTTTTGTTTTGGACTGATGTTTTATTTCTTTATAATATTATTTCATTCATAATTTAAAAATTGTCTATTATTGTCTCTAAAAAAGTATTTTTCTTTTTTTTTTTTAAAAAAAAAAAGACTACAAATTTATATTTAAAAATGACAATATTTTCTAGTATAAGTATTTTGAAATAATAGCATTTACAAGGGAAATATTTGGAATTAATGATCAAAGATAGATTATTATTAAAAGTATAAATAAAACAACACACAATGGTTTTAAGCATTTTCAATTTTACATTATTTTTCTGAATTTATTTGAAAGAAAGTAGAATGAATATATTTGAAATTAAATAATACATTTTGAAAAGCTGAGAATATACTTTTTAATCCCAACGACAGCTTGAATTGCAAAGCTATTGATATAAAAATAAAATAAACGCAGTAAGCGATACAAAAGTTAATTTTAACATAATTTACTATGCTAAAAAAAGTTAAAAATATATTCACTTTCAAAATGTTAAAAATATCATTTTAGTGCATGCGTTTTTTCAGTGTTTATGTCATTATCTATACCGGAGCTTGACAATAAAAAGGGATAAAGTGAGAAATTAAATTAAATTGTTCTATGTCGTATTATCAGTTTATTTTATCTAATAATATTCACCAAATGAAATAATATTTTAAATAATTATTCCTGAGTTTTAAAAAACAAATGTTTTCTCTTTGAGAAAATACCATAATACATATAAAGTTGTAATAGTTTAAATGAAAATATTTGAAGAAACTATGAGATAAATTTTTAAAGATATTTTCATTGAATATGGGATTTCTTAATTTTAAAGTATGCACACAGAAATGATTTAGGCAAATAAAAATTAGATGCATTAAATTTATGATAGACAGTTTGGCAATACATAAATATGCCAAAATAATAAGTAGTATAAATTGATAAAAAATATATCTTTGCACCTTACAGGTTGAAGGATAAAAAAATATCAAATTTCCTACTTAATCATTTTTAACCATACTCCAAGTTTCATTTTGTGAAAAATGACATTTGATAACAGATATCTACTGAAAATGCTTTTTTAAAAATCACAAGCGATTTTAAGAAAAAGTGGCATTTTTATATTTCAGGAAAGCCATTTGTACATTTTGCAAAAATATTTGGCCTCTTTGACTAAATGGCAAAATATTTTGAAACGCACATTTCCATGAAACATGCATAATAGAGTACTTGTAGTTATGAAAATGGTATACATATCACTTACAAGGAAAACCATCTGATACTTGAACTTTTACAAAAATTTCCTATTATTCAATGTGAACTTTTTGTGAGATGAGAGTAATGATAGATTGAATTTAGAAAACATGAGATTTATCTGTGATTCTTATTTCAAATAGTATTTAAGAACAAAAAATATTTTTTTTTTGTTTGAAGTACTAAGAACATATTTCTAAAAGTGTATGTGCATCATTTCAAGCGCAAACCTGTTCAGTTTCAAAAAAAAAAAAAAAAAAAAAAAAAAAAAAAAAAAAAAATTTCCACTTCGAAATCTCAGGTAAAACAATTTCAAATAATTTTGAAAATTTTTTTTATCTGAAGGTTGTGATTTTTATGTTACTATCGAGATCAACTGAGAAAAGGTCAGCATTGCTTTAGCATATACATATATCTCATTTGATTTAGTATTTAGCGGATATTCAATTGTGTTTATAATCCAATAGTTTAATTAAACAATATTGTTGTCAAAATTCGCGAATTCTTAGTGTTATGAGTAGTTCTCTGAGGTCTCCATTCGTTAATGACGACTAAGACACATAGTATAAATATTTACAATTCAAAATATCCTTATCAATGACTTTCGATTCTTCTTAATTATTCCGACGTAGTTATTGTTTATAAAGTGAAGCGAACAGCATAACTTGGCAAATGCAGAATTCAGAAACTGATTTTACTAAATAATAAATTTAAGCTAATTTTGTACAGTCTTTTCTTAAAATCGTACATGAGATCACTGACTACTTTATAAATCCTGACTTTTCTGCCTGACTCCAGTTTAATAATACGATTTGAGAAACTGTTGTGTTTAACATGCGTCATTTTTAATATTGATGGTATGGAGATTGATAAGCGCTATCAAAGTATATTATAATCATTTGTATTCTTAATGATGATAGTCTCATTATTTTCTAAAACGTAATATTTTTCGACACTCAACAAAAACATCGCAAATCAATTTAAATGTTTCTACATTTTTTAGTTATTCGAATGACAACTTTATCCCCAAGAGTGACTCATTGATTTCACGTACGGAATTTATTCCACATACATGCAGATATTGAAATGCTCAAATTGAAAACAGAAATACCTTAAAGCATTATTCAAAACTGTTAATATCTCAATTTCCGTGACGTTATAATTTTTATCCTGTCTAATATCCTAAAAGTAACTGTAGAAAAACATTGTAATAGTTTTTATTAAAATATATAAAATAAAATATTGTTAAAATAAAATACAATCAAATAATGTAATATAATAGTTTAGGAATATTATAATTTTGAATACAAATATTATTAGAATGCGCCAATTTTTGTTTATGGATTTCATATCACTTCTGAGATACATTTACATCAAATTATCTATCTGAATTCATTTAAGATATAAAATAAGTATTGTTTTCAAAAGAAACAAACATTCTTCAAAAAATTGCAAGAATTTTATTCCATGTTTGCCAAATTACGAAGTATTTACCATAATTTGCGCATTTTTAAGGAATGGAAGAAAATATTAAATCCAATGAAATAAAGTAGAATTTTAAGTAATCTATATAGCTTTTACAGCATGCCTTTATTTTTACACTACATTATAAAAAAGAGTAGTATGTACGAAATATTAGCTAATTTTTTTTTATTTAATTTTTTAAAATTTCCTTATATCTAACAGGTAAAATTATTTCCAGAAATTTGTATTATTTTTACGTCGTTAAAATCATGCAAATTTTTAAGAAAATTATTTTTCCTTATGCTTTTAGCGTTATTAATTGATAACATTACCCACATGGAAGTAATAAAAAAGATCCCTATTATATTATTGGTGGAATACGGGGTTGCCATTTATCGCGGTTGAATAAAAAAAAAAATGCGCCAGCTTTTTGATACACTGAAAATTCGGTAGAGCATTCTTATCATAATCAAAATAAAACTAATTTTATAACAAATATTTTCATAGTAAAATATTCAATTTTGTTTGTAATATTGAATTAACTAAATAATGTTCTGAAACGAGTAAGTGAGAATAAAGAGAAAATTAATTTTAGATAATTATATACTTATCTTACATGAGCTTAAATAATATGCAATATTAGATATGCTTACATATTGGTTCTTTTGATTGGTTCTTTTGAATGATAAAATAAATAACTCTATATAGGTTTCGTCGTTTCTGTATTGTTTTGGCTGTTTTATTGTTGATATTCCACGAAAGTGATGGGAATTCCACTATTGAATGTGAACAGAAATCGAGGTCAATATCTTACCTAGATGTGGCCTCTGACATGATATGGAAAGCAAAAGAATCTTATCCTATTTGTAAGTGAAATTTATTGCTTTATATAGATAAAACTACGGTTTCATAAAAAATGAATAACTGATGATAAACTTTCCAGCTATATATTTATTACTTCTAAGTATTTGTATATATGAGAAATGGACTTTTTCTAGGAATTTGATAAACAGTTCACTGGTTACCAATTTTAAATAACATAAATAAATAATTTTTATGTATAATAAATAAACGATCATAAAATCTTCTTGTTCCCAAATAATGAATGAAAGCTTATAATCTTAAGATATGGATCCTTCATTGAGAATTTCATTGTGATTAAATGTTTTTCCAAAACTATTTTTGGAAGTTTATTCTAAATATCTACGGTTACTAAGGCTACATAATTTTTATTCTAACCTTCAGATTAAGAATTTAAGGACTCTACGTGTACTTCGACTATGGATATTTGCAGTGGTTCGGAGTTCATCTTGGTAAAATTAATTAAAAAATTTTATAATGAAAAACAAACTTTTCAAAAGATTGTTTTAGTGTTATGCAAATTTACAAAAGATTTATTAGCAAATGAGAAATTCCAATTCATACAAAACATGCTGTAAAAAATTAAAGAATTTTAAAATTGCAAAGTTGTGCTTCGTGTGATAATTTTGTAAATTTTAGAACTAATTGTGTTCAATATTTCAGATTTATAAACCATTAAAAAAGAGATTTTGAAGAAAATATATATTATTATAATTACAATAAAGCATCTTCATCAAGCGCGAAGAGAAATATCATTTATATAGTTTAGGGGTGGATTTCTTGTTTTCCTATTTATACTATCAAGATTTGAATCGCAGGAAAAGTACATAAATGTAAAAGGTAACTGCAAGTTTTCTTATCTAATCTAAGAATTCCCCTCAGTGATTTCTTAAGGTTTTTCTCTCAATGCTACATTCAATAGTTCACAGCATATTTTTAAAATAACAACTATGTACCAATTGTTTAAAATGAAAAAAAATAATCAAATTTAAAATAAAGTTGAATTAAGGTTAAAAAAAAAAGTTTTATATGAAAATAGTTTCCAATTTTTACCGATAATGAAATTGAAAAATGTGCATATAACCTAAAAAAAAATCATAATGCCATTCTATTCACAGGTCCTTTTGGAAGACAAAATATAACTTCACGTGCTGTTGATTGTGAAGAACTATTTAGAATGGGTTATAACAAAAGCGGTTCTTACACCATTTGGCCAAGGAACAGAATAATTGACGGAAAATCCATGGATGTTTATTGTGATATGGTCACTGATGGTGGAGGATGGACAGTAAGAAATCATATCAGACATTTTTTTAAATCAATTTTAATTTATCCAATCCAATTATATTTATAAGTATATTTCTGGTGGAAGTTAGACATTTCTAAATAGTTTTATAAATGATCCTAAAACTATAAATGATTTCCAAACAGTTTTATAAATGATCAGAAATTACTTGTAAATTATAGAAATGGGAATTGAATATTAACTTGAGCACTTAACTTAATTTCATAATATTTGTGATAAAAGGAGTTTTTATCAAGTTATTAGATTATGATTTTAAGCAAATTTTGTTTAGTATTTATAATTAGTAAATGGGTTTCATACAAAAAAAAAAAAAAAAAAAAAAAAAAAAAAAAAAAAAAAAACTGTTGAATTGTAGTCTTATTGCGGGATGCATCATGGATTGTAGTTTTTCTATTTTCAGTCATATTATGTTTGAATATTTTTTTAAGGAATTTCAAATTAACATAAGGTTTTGAAGAGTCATTTGCCGTGGACAGGGATTGGGAGGATGACTACATTCTCCCTCACTGAGCTGCTGAAGCTCTGTATGATGGGAACTAGTCAACGGTAATAAGTGAAGTCCAAAGTCCTTCCTCTGGTGTGGCGTGGATGTCTAGAGGAATGTGAAAGCTCAAGTGTGACCTCGTCACCTGACCATAGTTCAAAATTTTGAGGCGCTTGTTGATGGGCGAGTATTCCAAATCGTTAACTTTGAGATACAGTCCAGGGGTCGCCTGCATCGCTATGTATGTTTGTAAAATTGTAAAAGTGTAAGAACATCCAGTCAGTGGTGGAAAAAATAAATTTGTTTTTTTTGTAATCACTGATTTTATACTGGAAGCATTATATAAAAAAGTTATATAAAAAAACACATAATAAGTAAGAAATGATGAATCAACTATCAAATACGTAATGCTATTTTTTACGTCATTATTTAAATAAAATACTAGGAAAGTTATATGTATATATATATATATAGCAATAATTACTGAGTTAAGTTTCTAAAATATATAGTTCAACGTATCTAAGAAATTATCATTAGATTCTCCCAGTAAGTGCTTGATTATGTTATCCATTTATTTAAAAAGTTTGGGAGATTTAAATCATCTATAGTGTTGATCAATCCGAAGTAAATGATAAATTAATGTTTTGTGCATGTGTATAGGTCTGTACATTGTGGGGAATATCTATAGGAAATGCTTGACTTATCTTAAACGACAAGAATTTATGGATTTTAAAGAATATTTTCTTTTAACCAATAATCTTGCAAAAACAAGATAGGAAGTCATAAATAATCGATAAAAATCTCGTATCCTGTGGTCCACTATCTTAGAACTATTAGTCTGCAAGACACGAAATTTTATTCCACAATCGAAAACATTTTTGAAAGTATACGCGTTGACTGTCACGACTTCTTTACAAATAGAATATCACCAAGTGTAATCGTACACGGAGATAAAATTCAGCTTTATTGCATATTTCTATTTTCCTAAATGTGCTACAATAATATTTATTTACCCGGAATTATTTATCTGGATATTATTTGGTCTAAAACACATACAATGGAAATAAATTATAATGAATACAGGTGCATATAACACAAATAAGAATATTTTTAAGCTGAGCCTGAATAACAGATGACTATGAAACACTATGAAATGAATTTTGAACATGACGATTTATAGTTAATATTTTTAATAAGAAAATTAATTATTCATCATCAGTTATTCAAAATATGAACAAATTTTTAATATTTTGTTCTTGAAATTTAATTATGTAAAAAAAATAAACGCTCTTTTTGTTTAGAAAGGAATGAAGTCCAGTTTGATAAATTACTAATTAAAAACATTCCATTCTATTCGAGAGCAACTTGCTATTAGTAAACAGACTATATACTGGATAAACTTGTTATAATCACCTTCACCTATTATCGTAAGATGCATCTTAGCCAGAGTGTGCTTGAATGTCAGCGAGCAAGCTTTTGTGGAAATGTTTTCGCTTGTAAAAGATTTGAAAGATAACGTTTCTATTTACGAACATTCAGATTCAAGTGGTTTATCTCCAAACGCGATTTTTTGTGACATTGACATTTATTTTCATGTTTTGAAAAATTGTTACCATAAGATTATAAATTAACGTAGAAAAGTGCAGTTTCCATTTTTATTAAAAATCAAAATAAATTGCTATGAATTTTAGTTAAAACTAAAATTTGAACTCAAAATATTTAACTGATGTGATGTATATATTTATGTACTATTATTATTTCACAATCAAGTTGGAATTATAAATGTATTCAGGCTAAATATTTTTCAAAAAAATTCCAAGAGAAATGAGATTTTAGTGTTAAGGTGTTATCTAAATGCACATATAATTTATACAAAAAAACGAAGTTTTGATTGCGGTAAATATGCACAAACTTTTTCTATTCATATAATTTACAATTACATGTACTCAATAAATATTTAATTTTTTTAAAGGAAATAAAAATAGATGAAGCGTTTACTTTTGTTCTCGTAATTATCAAAATGTTATTTCAAGCAAAATTTGTATAATTTATAGTAATTCTTTACGCTTATAGTAGTAATTCTTTACACCTTGTTACAATACCTCAACTAAAAATTTCCTAATCCTAAATTATTTATTTATATCCTTTCCAAATTTAATTTATAATAATAAACTTTTGTAGTTAAATTATGTTATATTTAAAAATTTATATATATTATAAACAAGTGCTTAAATTTTATAATTCAAATTTCATTTTTTTTAAAGTCATAGTGTCATATTTTAGTTAAAAACTATAATATGATATAGTAAGTAGTATTTTCTAAAATACTACACGAGATTGAAAGTCGGCCTCTTGATTCTACTCGTATGTTTCCACTATAAATAGTTCATCAAATGGATGTTTTCATTTTAAATTAATTTTTATTATTACATATCAGAAAATATACATAAATCTAAGTTGTTATTTTATATAATAATATCACCTTAAATTAAGATTTCTTTTCATTTCTTATTCTTGTTCTAGATTTAGAAATATAAAATGAAACACAATAAAAACATGTGACTTCCTTTTTTTAAGATTTTACAAGCTAAATTATTTAAATATTTATGTCTAACAACATTAAAGTTTTATATTTCTATCACAATATTTCCTAGACACTTTATCGCTACAATCCTATTATTATTACCAGAACAGCTTGCAATTTCATAATCATAATTAATTTTCACTTTAAAAGTATATTAGAATGTCTTAGATGCTTTAGGATATATATTAATGCAATTTTAAATGCAACAGACTTAAGAATATTGTTGGGACAGAAATCTATGTTTAGCTTTTAAAGTCATGTATAGTAACCGTTTTACCAGTTTCAAATGGTTTTAAATCTGCGTGAAACCTATAGTAAGTCCTAGTTTTCCAATTATTTCTCTTTTCTACTTTTTGATACTATATAAACGTGCATGAATTCTTTAATTTTTATTTATCTATCAATTTGTTTATCAGTCAGCTTTTCAAACATTTAGCGATTTAATATAGATAGGTACGTCTGTTCTTTAAACGTCTGTTGTGGTGTTAAATTTAGAACTGAAATTTATGTATCACTGTGTATCATTCATACAATTGTAGAAAAATGTACAAATATCTAAATGCAACAAACGTATATGCATAAGATTAAAGGCCAACTAAAAATGAAGTTCTTAATATTTTAGTTTTTCTATTATTTACTTTCGTCTTTTTAAAAGTGTTATATCATACGTGAATTAATCTATTATATGAGAATTGCATATACAATGAGATGATATACATCTACAAACTGCAAATATAAATATTTCACGGAAAGTTTGTGAATTAAAAACTTTTTCATTAAATTCATTATTGTTTCCTTAGCTTTAAAATGATTGTTCAATTTAAGAAAAAGAAATTTGTTTTCATTTAGAGATATTAATTGGATCTTGAATTTACAATATTTTACCTTCGAAAAATGCTGTTTTCTTTATCCTATAGAATGTAAAATTTTCTTTAAAATTTTTTAAACTGTTTTTTTTTTGGGTGTCATTCTTTAAACTGCTAATTTTTCAAAGTTATACAATCATTGAGGTTATATATTGCTCGCTGCATTTTGGAAAAATGTTGTGGACAGACTTTTATAAATGGTTTAATGATAGTATATTCCGTAATTCTGTGGAATTTTTTTTTTTGTTTTTGTTTTAAATACCTAATAGCTAAAAGGATTTACTTTCCTTGTATCTATTCTACATTATAGTATTTTAAGACTAATAAATCTTAATAAAATGCTAATTGATCTTTTTCCTTTCAAATTTAATAAATAAATTATTTGTAAGTTAATTTACAAAATGTTTCATTGATGTTGACTTAAAAGTATGTTTTTGTGATGTAATTAACTTTGATGAAAATGTGAAGTGGAATAAGACTATATAATAAGACTATATAATAAGACTATATATATTAGCAAGCTAAGTTCTATCCCTAACATAAAAACAAATCACTTTTACTTATTAGTAAGTAAAAATTATTTATTTATTTTTTAAACGCATGCATAGATATTAAAGATCTGTCATATAAGAACTGTTGTGACATCCAAGCAGTCAATTCATATGGTATAATTGCAGTACTTCAAAAATATTATGCTTTTTAAAATAATAAATCGGAAAAGGTAAAATATCAAAATCTTTATTTGAATTTTAAAATTTAGCCTTAAGAATCTAATCGAGCTTTCAATTTTTTAATAGGTTATTCAAAGACGTGGAAACTTTCTAAGGCCTAAAGATTACTTTTACAAAGACTGGGCAAGCTATAAATCTGGATTTGGAGATATTGAAAAGGATTTTTGGTTGGGTAAGTGTGAAAAATTATAAAAGATTGCGTTCTGCTTGTCAATAACAGTAGTTCTATGATGTAATTTCAAACCACAGACTGTATGTATGCATAATAACAGAAGAATGAAAAAGACACACTAAAAAGGTATGCACGAAAATAACCGCAGAACATCATAATAGAACAAATCAAGGAGGTATTTTCGAACGAGCATGATTTATGTTTTTTAAACGAATAATTTAAAAGTGTCATATATTTCAAAATAAAAAAATTTCATTAGCTACTTTTCAAAGACCTTTCTTAGTGGAGACCAAATTTTATTTTCATGAAACATGTTTAACTTGTTTTAGAAATACACATTCTGAGCTCGTTTTTAATTTTCCAAATGGGATCGATTGATTCCATGCTGATGTTAATGTTCTGAACTACAGCGCGTAAATTATTATTGAGAAAAATAAATGAACAGCATGAAGTTAAGACACTGTATCATCATATAAAAATGAATATTTATATAGAGTGAGAGATATATAATTTTTATATTAGTGAATTTTTATGATTTTAGCAGTGATCAGCTTTGAGGGAAATCTAGTGATGCATTGTGAGTATATTAGCGTGATGAATCCCATTGTTGCTTTATAATGTGAAATTAGTAGCAAATATATGTGATAATATTATTGTGATAGAAATAAAGTGAAAATACTTTTGCATTTATTATGAAATCAGAACGCATGAATGGATTAATAAGTGAAATAATCAGTTCAGAAGAATTTTATCTGACATCACTGATAAAATCACTGATGCTCACAAATTTATAGGACAAAAAACACTGATGTTTCGGAATTCATTATGAATTTAAGAACAATATCAGCTTGTACCAGATTCATCTTATTGTTCTTATTCATCATATTATTTATCCTTTTAATATATAATTAAATGAGTACATCGAACGATATTTAGTTGCCTGTAATATTTATTGCATGGAAATTATTTTATAAAGCATACAAGAACAATATATCTAATGAATTTTTTTAAGTTAGAAGAATATTCTTGTAGAATGTATATATTCTTCAGGTTAAATTTTTATATTATTTTTTCTGTAGGTGCTTAAAGTGGCATGAATATTATTCTTTCCTTATTTATTATTCTTATAGCTTATTTAATTCCAAGATGATTTACGTGGTTAATTGCAAGATTTGATTCTACCAGTGTATCATAGTCTTCATAAAAGGAAGGAAAATGGCATCGTAGTTTATGAAATTTAGTCTCATAATTAATAATCACGTTACAACCACATTTCTTAGTTACTAAAAGATGAAGGATTATGCTAGTCTTATCTTTTCTATTAATATTTTTGGTTACAATGTAAATTTTAAGTTAATTAAATATTTTCTTATTTCTGTATTTTTAATTTAAGGAAGAATGAATCTTCTATGTCAAAATGTGTTTAAATTTTGTCTTCCAAATATTTTTAATATTACCGTGAAATTAAGAAATATTCTTAGAAATAATTAATCAAATAAATGTTTAATAATAATAATCAAAGAAAAGTGTTTTCTTTTTGCTTCAACAAAAATGTCTAGAATCATTTAAAATATTTTTGGGAAAATTATTTTAGCCGAAATTAATTTATTTCACAGTTTAAAACTCTCACATTATTTTTTTTAAATCATAAATTTTGTAGTCGAAAGAAAAAAATTATATTGTTCATTATTGTCTTACTGAATTATTTAAAATTAAGAAAATCAAGAGAGAAATAATAGAATTTATAGCTGTGCACAAGTTCTTTATCTATAAAATATGAAAATGTTGGCAATCAAATTGTTAAACTTTGCCTTTAAATTCAATAGTTCATAAGTTCGACTCCTACCAGTTGGATGCAGTTCACGTCCTATTATTAGCTTTCCTGTGCAAAAAAATGTCCATAAAGGGACAAAACAAACTTTTTTTTTTTATAGAATTATAACTTTTTTAATTTGAAATACATTTTCAGATACATTTTTGTTACATAATAAACCTTGTAATCCTCTACAAAATATCTTAAATGCATGTTTTATAATTGTTTATGAATTATTGCTGTCATAAATTACTAAAATAGTTTTTATTTTTCCTTAAATTTATATACGACGGTCACTCTGAAATATTTGAGATAAAACTAGGTTTTTAAAGTTATACTTACAAAATTTTAGGTGTGTTCTAAGTAGTCTCCTCCAGTATCAATGCACTTTTATAGACGAATTTTCCACAGATTAAATGCCTCAAGCCATTCATTTCTTGATTTAGATGAAAAAAATGCATTTATAGCCACATCAATCTCTTCTTCTGAATGAAAACGACGTCCACGTAAGTTCTTTTTTAGATTAAAGAATAACCAAAAGTCGCACATAGCTAAATCAGATAAATACGGTAAATGTTGGATCACTTTAATTTGTTTTTGTTTAAGAAACTCAACTGTTAATCCGGCTGTATGTGAAGATGCATTGTCATGGTGAAGCATTAGTCCCCTAACATTCAGTTCTTGTAGAATTTCTGGAAGACATTTAGTGGTATACCAGTTTGCGGTTACTGTCTTCTGTCCTTCCAACTTGATGGATTTGACCAATCCTGTACTTCTGAAGAAAACGGCATACATTACTTTTTTCAGTGCACGTTGTTTTTTCACTATTGTTGGCGTGGGAACATCTTCAAGGACCCATAATTTGCTTTCTTGACGTGTTGGAACGTCAAAAAACGGTATGTACGTTCCCTCACCTGTTAAAATTTTAGGAATGATGCGGTGGCCACCATCATTTAGCAATTTAAGAGTTTCTTTACTGATTCTGACCCTCTCCTCTTTTTGGTGCTCAGTTAGATTATGGGAACCCAACGGCAAACTACTTTTTTCATATGTAATTCTTCATGATTAATTTTGTATATGGCTGCGGATCCAATGTTAAGTTCCTTCTGTATCATTTGATAGGTACAGCGATCATCATCCATTAACATTTTTCATATGGCAGACACATTATCCGGGATTACTGCCGACGGCGGCCTTCCTGTGTGTTCTTCCTCCTGAAGAAAATTGCGACCTCTTCTAAATTCTCTAAACCATCTGAATACAGTAGCACGAGCTGGAGATTCATCCCCAAATGCTAATTGCAACCGTTGAACGCATTCTTCTTGATTTAATCCTGCTTCAAAATCGTAGAAAATCATAGCGCGAAAATGTTCGCGCGTCAACTCCATTTTCTCTTCTGTTTAAAATTTATTCTACGCTAAACAAGTTGTAATAGGTCAGTAAAAAATCGTCTTCTGTGTTAGAATACTTTGTATTTTAAAATTAAACCGTTATTTTTATTTTGTAAATTCTCGTCTGCGCGTATCTCAAACATTTCAGAGTAACGCTCGTATAATTTAGAATATTAGGTGTTTAATAGACATAAATTTATTGGAATTGATACTATTTTTTATAATTTTGATAGTTTTAAGAGCTGTTTCAATTTTTTTTTAAAATCAACATGGAAATTTTATTTTCTTATTTTAGGAAACGATAATATATATGCTTTATCCAATCAAAGAAAATATTCCGTTCGCTTTGACTTAAAAGATGTGGAAGGAGCAAGTAAATATGCACTCTATGATGTCTTTTGGATAGATGATGAATCTCAAAGCTATACTATACACATTAAAGATTTCAGTGGTAATGCAGGTAAGTTAGAATAATTATTAAATATGAAAAAATGTTATGAAAAAGCATTGTAAAACTAAAGAGGGAATACTAGAATGTGTTGCGTATGTATTTGAAAAAATATAGACTCTGATTATGTTTTATTAAATTAGATTCTTGAAGCATTTTAGAGCGTCTTAAATCATTTTTAATGTAGTTTTTATCCAGCAATTGTAATTTAGAAATTGCTTAATAGATTATAATTTTTTAATTTTGAGTTTACATCAAAAGTTTATTCTGTGATATAATTAATAGTCTAAACAGACGCATATTAACTCCTCAATAATTATAATCACTGTTACGAGAACAATTTTTGTAATATAACTATGATATATTATTTTTGGTGATAATTTAGAGAAATTTTCTTAATACAAATACTTTTGTATTTATCTGAAGAATTATATATTTAAATTTTTAACTTTTCAAAAAATTCAAGTAAACATGAAAATATTTGTATGAAGCAAATTATGAGGGTTTTTTTCAACGAATAAATGCACAATAAACTTACTCATTGCAATTTGCTTAAAAAAAATTCCTGAAAATCGGAATATAGGATCGTCAAATAATCAAATAAAATGGAAGTTACTCAAGGTAGAATACATTTATTATTTTGAAAGCGCTTTCTTTGAGAATAGAACATTTCCCATGAAATAACTATCAACAAAGTAGATATCACTACAATGCAAATTTGAATGGAGTTTTATTGAAATATTTTCATTTTCATGTAACATCTCTACTTATTCGAAATTAATAATGTAGGCTTTTCAAAATTACTTTTAAAACTGATTTATTTAATGAACTTCATGATTTTAAATTTAAGACGACGTAATAACTTCGGCATATGTCAAATTAAATCAGAAAACCACAAATTTCACAAGAAAACAATTTACATTTTGAAAGAGGATTAGATGTTATTATGATAGATGTAAATTGCAATTTTACATCGAAGTTTAACAACTACTTCATCCATTTATTATTGTACATATGATGCTTTATTTTATAAACTATTTACATTAATTGTTTTTAAGGTAGTTTTTTAAATTTGTTCGTTCTTCATACGTAATTCTTCAAATCTTTGCCATGGTTGCTTCTTGAATGCAAAAAGCGTTCAAATAGCTGGCAGAATTCTATTTCCATATAAACATTTCCAAAATTCGTTGACTTTGTAACACTAATTGAAAAGTGATTCATTTTGCTTTAATAATTTTTATTACGTATTGTCATTGAGTCATAAACTCTTATTTAACAATCGTTTGCAATAGACAAATTCCTAAATATTTAGGTGTAAATTGTGAAGTCTGTGATATTGAAAATGTAGGTAAAAGGCACTAATAATATAAATGAGAAATTGTGAGTAATATTATCCAAAAAAAGGAATTAAAGAGAAATTTTTACTTTAATTGTTTTTTGTAATAAATAAAGCGAATGTAAGCAAAAATGCATCTAAGTAATAGAAACAAATTTTGAGCAGTATCTTGCTTCGTTAAAGAAAGAGAGAAGCGAGGTATATATAAGAAATTAAAAAATAATTAATATGAATAATGTCACACGAAGTTTTCAAATACATTCCATTTAAATTAAATTCTTAATATTTTTGATAATAGATAATGTTTATAATATTTTCTCTTTGCCTATATATATGAAATGGAAAATTATATAGTATATGAAATCAATAAATCTTGATCATAATGGTAGATAATATAGGTTCATATATTACACTTTTCTGTCAACGAAAGGTCAAAATAATACAATGTATATTTTTTTGAAATGCAAGCAGTATTTGAAAACAGAAAGTTCTGACGTCATAAAGTCTTCATATGTCTTGACCTCTACTTCCCACAACCTTACTGGCGACAAGTTATAAAAACTAAAAAATGCGTGCTTCCTTTTCAATCCAAAAATAAGAGCAAAGAAAAATAGATATTTCTTCCTCAAGGTGAGGTGTGAGTATCCGAAATGGACGAATTCATTCCAAATTCTATGACCCATTTTCTGGATTCTTTTTGATGTTGTTCCAAAACTGTATTGATTTATTTCATTGTTAGTGGAATCCAATTATTGTTAACGTTTTTTATGTTATTCTTTTGTACACATAGCTTTTAGCTATAATACTGACAGTTTTGATACACGATGATGAAAAGATATACATTTTCTTTTCTTTTTTCAGTAGAAAAAAGAAAAAAAGGTTTTTATCATCCATTTCAGAATGATGTTTAAATAGTTTAGATGAAATAGTTTTTTGAAATATGCACGCGCGTAATCTTTTCTAATTAGTATTATTTCAGAAAACTCAAAGAAATCAGATTTTGTATTTTAAATTTTTTTTAAGAAATTTAGAGGGAAAAAAGTTTTCTTAAAATGAATCGTACTTTGAGAATTAAAAATTTAGTATATTCTATTTGCTCAAAAATTTACTGGAATTTACTATTTATATTAATAAATGAATTAATAGATTTTCAATTATTAGAAAGTCTTTAATTTAGTATATATAAAAAATATTGTTGTTGTATTTATCAATGCAAGAAACTATATGCAGTTCAGATTATACGTATGGAATTATTCAAAAAGGTGATATTTAATCACTTTGAATCAATATTCATATAAATCTCTGATTAAATTATTGTTCGTAAATTACTTTTATTATGAAAAGCAAAACATTTTCTAAAATTAATTACCCTATAAATTTTGGTATACAAATTTTCTTTGCCAATATTGATTGTTTGATTAAAATAATAATTACTGAGATAATTCTATGTTAATTAGTTATTTAAAGTTTGTTATTTATTATTTGACAATGATTTTTAAGAAATCTATTATACTACAGTGTAATCCCATGTATTTAACAAAATACTATACACTTAATAAAACATAGATTCCGATATGTACTAGTTTCATATTAAAAATTAGAAAGGTATAATGTACTCCAAATCAACTATAAGTTGAGAAATGGGTCATTTTCTGTATCATTTGTTCACATTCAGAGAACTTTATTCGTTCGTTAATTTTATCAACAATTTCATCAAATATAAATAAGATTTCTTTAGTTCCAATTTTAGTGTAAATTTCAAGCTTTAAATTTTATTTTTTTTAAAGAATTTTTAAGAAATAATATTGTTGGTTCAAACAAACGATTTCTGTGTTAAAACCAAAGTTTATAGTTAAAGAATTACGACATCTAGGTAAAAGTTGAATTGGGATGATGTATGTACCATTCATGCCAACGACAATACCTCTCATAATGTAAGCAGAAGAAACTACTATTATTTTAAAATGTTTTTAACCTATAAAAATAAAAGGAAAGAATTCTGTTTAATGCCAATGACCAGGTTTAGAATCCAGTTGAGCGAGATTTTAAGGTCACACAAAAATTGTAAATTGGAGACAAAGATATATTCATTTTCTCTTATATTTAACTCCATATGATATTTTGTGTTACATTTTTCTCAAAAAAGTGAATGTTTGTCAAATTTCTTGTTGGTAAATAAACTTCTTTTATCAGGCTTATTGTAAAAATTGTTTCGCTGAAAGAATATGAAATGCATAACATAATTTTTAGTAATTTAATATCATTGTACAAATAATCATTTACACGTGTAATGTGAATATGATATGATTCATAGCGCCTTATAATTTGAAACACAAATAATGGATAAAACAGTAATCAAAATGGAAAATTTCAGTGTATAGTTACAAAAATTGCATTGCAATCTTTTTTAAAATAAAAATAAAAATTTTTAACTAATTCCTAAAGGATACTTTTTAATTACAAGTTGAACAAAGGACAAAGGATAGTACTTGAAACTTATTGTTCGTCTTCTGTTTACACTTTAATTTTCTTACAAAGTTATGTGATAAAATAAACGTATGTTTTTAAAAATATTTCTTTTTAGACTATAAAAATTATAAGAATTTTAAGACGTATATATCATAGATTTTTTTTTAAAAATAGTGACATGTTTTAAATGAAGGATTATCTAGTTTTCTTGTTACTACTCTATTCATAACGATATTGTACATTTTTATTGCTCTT
This sequence comes from Latrodectus geometricus, assembly GCA_026290005.1. Taxonomy (NCBI): domain Eukaryota; kingdom Metazoa; phylum Arthropoda; class Arachnida; order Araneae; family Theridiidae; genus Latrodectus; species Latrodectus geometricus. The sequence continues at coordinate 61,153 of JAPDSC010088032.1, read as the reverse complement.
ATTATGACAAATGTTGCCACAATAATTTGAGGGAGATGCTTTTTAATTAACTTATCTCGATTACTTAAATTATTGTTAACTTATCCTTTATGGTTGTTCTCGAGCTGGGCAAGGTTGACTCAGCTATTCATCCTTTCGGTGGGTCGATGAAACTGAGTACAAAGAATACTTGGGAACTTAACAGTTAGGGTTTCGCATTAGGCTGACCACCTAACCGGAACATATTCTTAGCACCCTAGAACCTTTGGTCAAGAAAACAGATATGGGTATTGTAAAGCTTGGTCCTTCAATGGGCTATCGTACCACAGAATTTGATTTCGTTTATTATTATGGTGCTAAATCATTGAAAATTAATTTTACATAAAAATCACTTGTAAGTAAATATATCCTCTTGCTAAAAATTTGAACATAATACTTTTAAAATAAAGTAGTAAAATAGAATTTTAATTACTGGAATTAATTTGACATCGCGTAAGCTTCACGCGATTCAAAATTACATGATTTTTGCCTTTCGGAAAGTTTTTCCTTACACAACGGACTATATTTATATGCCATAAAAGAAATAACATGAGAAATTTTTAAAATAATGATAAATTTTCGCTGAAAGCAAAAAACCGAACTGTTTTGACTCGTCGCTGGGTAATCAAACATGGAACATTAAGCAAAAAAAAAAAAAAAAAAAAAAAAAAACTCAGTCTTATTACTAGGACACTTTGAGTCCCATGCAAAATTTAGTTGACATAGAAGAGAATACATTGTAAGCAATTTAAGAATTCAGATACAATATTGTCAATTGCTGTTCACCACTTTTGAAACATATAATTGAAAGTGTGTCATTTTTTAAACTTCCACACACATCTTACAAATATTTAAATAATAATATAAAATAATATAAAATATTACTTATTTACAGCATTTTAGATTATATATTATAATTAAAATATACCTTAACTGAATCCTTTGGGGAGTTAAAAATAGTTTAAATAATCTATAAAGCAAGTTTTTTTTACTTTTTGAGACTACTGTATAATATATAATAACAAGGAAGTTACTGAAATTTATGTATTCTTAGAATCACATTGTATTGTATTGGTTATTCTGCTTAAAATCAGTTCTATAAAAACGCAAACAGAGAAATTGCTTACATCTGAAAAATATAAAGAGTGCCATAATGACAAAATTTCAGAATATTTGTGTACAAAAATTGTAATTTAAAAAATAGGTGCAGAAGATTTTTCTTTTCAAAAGGTAAACGGAAAAAAATTGTTTTTAGTCTGTTATTGAGTAAGAATTATTGTTACATGGCAAAAAATAAATTGGCCAGGTGTATCAGTTCCTTTTTTGTTGATTGTTAAAATAAATGTTTCAGGTGATTCAATGCTTGGACACGACGGAATGAAATTCTCAACGAAAGATGCTGATAATGATGTTCAGAAGGAGCAACATTGTTCTCAACTTTACAAGGGTGGTTGGTGGTACAATGCTTGTCATACTGCCAATTTAAATGGTCTTTACCTGAGAGGCAAGCACGACAGTTTTGCTGACGGTGTAAATTGGAAAAGCTGGAAAGAGTACCATGAATCACTGGAGAGCACTGAAATTAAAATTCGACCTAAGAATTTCAGAAAACAACTCATCACACCTGGATTTGTTGAAACACCTAAGACATAAATATAGAATTTATAAATTTATTGTTGTTCTTGAAAATGCCTATAATATATGGTCAAGTATAAATGGAAATTTAATTTTTTCATAAATTTATTAAGATATGGGTTTGTGCTAGATATATTATAAGGCTGTTAGCCGCTAAATAGAATATCTCTGTCATGTTGAATGATTGTCTAATGAATTCAAATAATTACATAATTTGTAAAATAAATATGGTATGTAAAATTTACTTTTGTTATGGTGTTTTCATATATGTTATTAAATAAAATATAAATTTCAGCCCTAAAATGAGTTAATATTATTTACTGATATTATTAAAAAAATTTATAATTTAGAAATGCAGGAAAATATAACATTGAATCATATATGTGTGCTTCATATATGTGTTATCATATATGCTTGAAGAAGTCAATTTGTTATTAAATATTGTTGTATGACAAAAAGTTAACTTGCTATTTTGTTATACAGCTATAAATTTAATTATTGCTGAATGACAAGTTAAAGAGAAAAATAATATAGTGATCCTATATATATATAATTTTTTTTAGCAAATCGAAAGAATCAATATTAATAATTAATATATTGAACTGTTTATTATTTAATATTCATAAGAATACAAAATAAGAAATTTTTAAAAATTATTTACCTGATATTTTAAATGTATATTTCATAACTTTAACATTTAAATTTATGTATTCAACCACTTATAACCATAGTCAAGACATTTATATATTTTCCATAATTGTTTACTGTATAGTATCAATAACTGAGCACCAGTTTTAACATATTCATTCTAGAGAAATCCCCTAAAGATATTTAATCAAGAAAATATAAGCATTTTCTTGGTAACAAAGTATATAATTTAAAGTATTTTTAATGTGAGAATAGTAAAGTATTTGTTTTAAACATTTTACTATAATATAAGCAATATTTATGCATAATACTACGCTTACATGTTTAAAACTGAATGAGAAAATTTAGTCTATACTTAATAGACTAGAAATGTAATGCATTAACAAAAATTGTGTTATTGTTATAGAAATAACGAAAGTTTTTTAAATTAGGAAATAAAATGTTTTTTTATGCCATAGTAATTTTTTGATGCATTTTTCTGAATTTTATATAAATTACAGTAAATTTACATTATTCATAAAATTTCCTACATGATAAAGAAAGGTTTTATGCACACAAAAAAAAAAAGATTTTTATGCAGAAAATAGAGATATTTCTTAAATTTTCAGCTGTAAAGGTTAATTTCTTAATTTTCTTATTTCTTAATTGAAATATTTGTCACGAATTAATAAGTATTTTACTTTCAATAATTAAGAAATTTACACTTTCAATAGTTTAATATTTATTCACATATTTTACTTTCAATATATTAAGAAAGTTATTAAGAGCATTGAATTATATTGAGCAGATTTTTTTTGGATAAATATATGTAAAAAATTAAATTTTTGCCAATTTTGTGTTTTAGACATTCCAATAGTGTAAACTAGATATTAGCCATTAAAAGTCAGTCAACTTAAAACTGCGTGAAGGAATTTGGCATTCACATTCAGCACTGAACAACCATATTATGTGGTTGTCACATTTTTTTTTTTTTTTTTTTTTTTTTTTTAACAAAAGTAACATTGAAGTGATTGGAAATGAAAATTATGAGATTTACAAAATTAAGAAAAAGCAAACTTTCTACGCAAGATAAATGTTTTAGACAAGGAATGAAAATCAAATTGCCGCATTTCTTCAATAAGAATAAATTAAAAGCAAATAATATGCGATGAATGTTTCGTAACTGCAAATATAATATCTTAGCAATGTAATTTAGCTAGTGGATCAGCGGTTATTTAAACCATTATCAAGCAGATAAAATGTAACAATTAGAAATAAGTACGTTAAAAATGTTTTCTAAGTGTTTCTTTCCAGACTGTGGAATCAACTTTCGGAAACAGGAAATATTCGTAGAAGACTGGGATAACAAGAACAAGTATCTGTAAAATCCCAAAAGGAGTATTGGTTCTTAATTCTAACGATTAGAAAACACTGCACAATGAACGCCACTTTATTGCAATAGCACTTTCAAAGGGTTATTGATGATTGACTTTTATTTCAAACTGCTCAAAACTGACTCTATCAAGTAGATTTGTTTTCTTAGATCTATGCTTTGTATGTTTCGTTCATAAATGAATTACAGAGCTTGCCTGTTGAAACCTAGTATAGGATTACCTTATATTGGTACGAGATGAATGAACAACATCTTTCAGTATCATCATCACAATTGGTGAATTCCTTTTAATGAAGACCAGATATTCAGGATTTTCCTACATTTGGACATGAAGTCGAGGACTTTATGAACGTGAAACGATGGACTGGACCCTTGTTTCTACAAATGTCCGAACAGACATTTCTATTTATCAAGAAGATAAAACTTACTAGTAAAGGAGAATACTTTCAAATCTTTAGTTGTCCTTTTCACTGCAGCGATACGAGATGAATACATTCTCATACAAATGATAACTCCCAGACACATTTTATTCAACCAATAAACGATTTTTTTTGAAGAGTGAATCTTTTGATCAATATATTCCTTAGTTATGAGCTCTATACATATAATATGTACAGAGCATTCTAATTCAAAGGATTTTACCGTTGATTTGATTTTTGGAGTGCATCTGTCACTCCAAAAACAAATCAACAGTTGGAAATCTTTCTTCGACAGAAGATAATACGTCAATTTTTCATTAATAACGCCATTATTACTCATCTCTTAGGTTATTCATTGCTTTTGGTTACTGTAAATCATTTTCCTTACTAAAACTCTCTGTCATCTAAGAAATTACATTTTTTTGTTTGTTTAGGTAAGATGGAAAGCGTAAATATTTACTGATAAATACCTTCAACCAAATCCAACTATTTGTCATTCCTTTTTTTCTTTATATTACCTACACTTCATTTATTAATTACCAAGATGCTTCCTCTATCTTTGTAAATTATCTTTTAAGTGTGGAAATCAGTTAATCAGCAGATTGCCTAAATAATTTGCATCCATTAAAGGGAAGAAAATTGTTTTATCTTCTAAATCACCTAGGTAATATAAAACATGCTCATTACTTAATAGGCACTCGCTAAAAAATAAATAGCACCACTGGAAAATGAAAACATATTTATACTCTGAAATTAAGGTAATGTCATTTATTTTCAATATCTAAAGAGTTAAGTTTGTACAATCAAACAATCTAAAAAATAATTGGTAGAATCCATGTTCAGCCAATTAAAAACTATAATACAAAAAATGAAACGGTTTAAAATATTTGAAGGAAACCAATAACTTATTTATCGATGCCACTCTTAAGTCTTAATTCACTCTCTTGATTGTGATGACATTGACGGAATAAATCAATTAATCTGAAGATTACTTAGATGATGCCACATTAATAATTTTAAAGCTTAAGCGGAAACATTTCTACAAACCAGAATAGTACCGACCTTTCTTGAACAATTCCGTCAATTTATCTTTCATTTTTTATAGTTAAGTCTTTAAAATTTTTAAGTATCAAATATTTAATTAACACAGTAAATATTTGTTAATTAGCACATTTCAGTACTCATTTGGAATGGTGTAATTATATATCATATAGTCACAAGGATCCCCCTGCTCATTTAACTTCTCAGTTTTTCTGACATGAACAAACCAAACATTATTCGAGTTTAGCTAGCGATTTGAATTAACAAACATATAATACTACTTAACTTTCAAACTTAAAGTTAATGCCAATAAAAAAAAAGGCCCTAAAACTAATTTTATTATTTTAATGTGCATTTGAGATTTTATTTTAAAAATTTTTTTATCGAATAAATTATAACGACTAATGTACATGACCTCTATTTTTATCTGATCTATAATTTAAAATACATTTATTATAATATTATAGTATATGGTATAAGCGATCTAATTGATTTCATCGGTGATGTTTAATATTCATTATTCCAAAAAGCATCAGCCAATAAGACCACTTATAAAATACATGAATATTCAGAAATACTTTTTTGTAAATTAACACATTATACGATTATTTATCTGCGGTACGCATTTGAACTTTAAACACATGTCTTAATTAACTTCTAACGGATTATCTTTTTGTGAAGCCTGATTGGGAAGGAAGGGGTAATATTTTTATACACTATGATAATCGTCAATTGGAAGAATTTTATTTAAAATGCCTTAAAAAAATATTTTTGAATTTAATAAATCCTTTTTATGAATATAATATAAATATTAATTCAATTAATCTGGTTATGGCTAGTACACACATGAAATTGTATGGACTTAAAATATGAAACAGAGAAAAATAATTAAGCTTCCAGTATTATTTTATATCACACAAGTTACACTTTTGACCAGTTACTTTTGATTAAAAAAATCATGATAGGTGCTTGATTACTTTTTCATCTAACAAAATAAAATATTTGAATACTTTTTTGCATGAATTATCTACAATAAACAACAATGAAAAACTGTTAAGATAAATGTTATTTGTTTTCGTTCTTTAAAAGAACAGTCACTGCTGAGCCAACAGAATTTTATTTTTAAAGTTATAGACTTAATGATTTTTCTATTATTCCAGATTAGATTGTAATATCAGCTGAAGAAAATTTTACTTGTGTATTTGTCTCGTATTAGAATTGCAAAATATTTATGATTTAAAATAATAATGATTTAAAATACATTCTAAAAGCATTTGAAGAGTTTAAATTATAGTGAAAAGTCGAATTTGAAGAGTTTAAACTATCGTGAAAAGTCATTGTTTAAGTCGTAAGTTTAACTTTCGTCAAAAGACGAGTTCGTCAATTAAACGCGTATCTTCATTTCCAACATACATATCATATCATAATATACTATGACTAATAAGTGTATATCAGCCTTATCAATATGATAGTCTTAGGAGCTTTGACAGTATCAGAATTAAGCCTATTACTTTTCAATCACAACAATAATACCTTTTAGAAATTTGGATATTGCAGCTCTAATAGCATTTGTGCAACTTTTTAAAATCTTACTTTAAACTTCATTATGATATGGAAAAATCTAATTATTTTTTTTAACTAAGGAGACAAAGAATTATGGCAAAGGCAGGAACGATGTTTTGACAGATTAACTTAAAACTAAAGTCACATTATAGCTAAATAATTGGAATTTTTACAAAATCCAGAATAGAAAAGCCTTACATTTCCAATTATTTTAATCTTTATAAAATCAACTGGCTGATATTTTTCGGATTATATGTGTATATGATTTAGTTATTTTGGCACTAACGATTTCTATTCAACAAAGCGTTCTTTTCAGAAAAAACCTGATTAGTTCTACTATATTATAATCTGATTGAGTATTTTAAATCTGATTTAAAATAATCCAAAAGTACAGAAGTCAAAAGATTATTTCGATATATTATGGTTATTTAAAATCATCAATACGTCAAAATCTTAAATGAAATTTATTTTTTCAATTATATTATTTAAATAATTATATTTTGATAATTTATTTAAGTAATCTAGGTAAACTAAAAGGAAGAAATATTTTTAAATTCATGAAAAAGTTTTTTTTTGTTTTAAATATTTGTAAAATTGAAAAAATTTGTTTTATTTTGTATATATGTATTGTATTTTTGTATGGGTTCCATACATAGTTTCAATTTTTATAATGTAAAGCAGAAGCTGTAAAATGCTTACTTCTGTGTATAATATTATTATCAACATTATTAATTGATAAAATTAAATGATACAATTTTGGATATTACAAATTTTGACATAAAATGTTTCCAATATAAATGTTAACGCTTTGAAATATTTGTGATAATTTTTACATTTGATCTCATGCATAAAATATTGTAAATTAGTTTTAAGGTTTTTGAGGAATTATATGCATTTCTCGTTCCACGTAGACATTTTTGTGCGGAGAAGAAAACTGTATCGATATTCATTAGTGATGAAAATCTAATCTTTATTCAGATATTAACATTTAGAGTATTTTTAGTATTTTACTTTTAAAAACTTTTATCATACCCAGATTTTTAAGAATTTAAACACACACACAATGGAATGAAATATCATTAACATTACCTTTTTATGTAGGAAATTTTCCAAGTTTTTTTGGTTTTCTGAACTTCTTATTATTACAACGTTTATTAAAGTGTTAAAATATTTCATAAAATTTTTTCCGATACGTATATTGCTCATGAAATTATTGAATATATACTTATTAATATTTATTTTGTTAAATAGAATATGGAATAGCATAGAAGCTATAGCATAGATATAGCTATAGCTTTATAGCATAGAAGTTATACTCTTTATTCGTATATGTTCTATTCTTCTTTGCGACAAATCTATCAAAAAAAATAAACACTCTAACACTCTAAAATTCTAAATATAACACACACACACACACACACACACACACACACACACACACACACACA
>JAPDSC010088032.1:36180-52999 GCA_026290005.1 Latrodectus geometricus | reverse complement strand
CACACACACACACACACACACACACACACACACACACACACACACACTGATACTTATAAGAGTATTAACAATATTGTATATTTCAAATAAAATTTTTTGCGCAATTTTAAAGCTTAGTTAAAAAAAAACCTTTTCATTAAAACATGCCTTAAGTTATGCCTTTTAGTTAGTTATTTAAAGATAATCTTTTGAGTTTAAGAATTTTATTGATTTTTATTGCACTGCAAGAGCTTTAATTTAAAGCTTGTTCTGATGAGTTATATAGATGATGAATACTGTTGCATCCATATTAATTCTCGAAATGTAGGTGTGGATTTTGCAAAATAGACACTTTAAATTTGGTGGTAGTTAGTTAATTTTGTTTGTTTCGCTAAAGAAAAAATTTAGAAAAAAAATCGATTTTCTTATGACATCTTTTTCGATGTTTTTAAAATAAAAGTTTGTAAGATGCATTTAAGAATCGATACATGTAAGACATTAATAATGCGAATCTGATTTTCCAATTGCCAAAGAGAAATAGCAACGCAATTCTAGAAAAATATTGATCAAATTCTGATAATTTATCTTGTTCCAATAGAGCTGTTTCAGAATGTTCTATCGGATTAGATTCAAAATGTTCTATGAATAGTCATGAAAGTAGCTTACATGTTTTGATGTCACCAAATTAAATTGTGAGATGTATGCCAGAATTTAACACTGAAGAGAATTTTATTAGTTCCTTATCGTACTATTTATAAACTTGTAAAGATTCTCTTTATATCACAAAAACTAATACTCTTTAATAAGAAAATATTTTATTTCTTTATTAAAGAGTATTAGTTTTGTGATATGAATTTTTAGTAAAAGTTTTACTATAATAGTTTCGTGAAATAAAATTTCAAAACATTTGAATTCTTTTAATTTAATGAACTCTTAGTTTGGCCAAATATTTCTTAAAATATTTTAAACTTTTACGAAAGAATAAAACTGCGTTTCAATAGCACAAATAATGAAATCTGTGAGAAATTTATTGAAAAATTAATTAAAAATGTTTTTATCCTCTTTCATTATATACGAAATAATTTTCTATTAAAGATATACATTTTGCACTATACATTTCTATTATTAATCAATAATATTATTTTTATCAATTGATGGCATAAAGTTAAAAAAATTGTACGATTCGTATAAAAGCCCAATCAACTAAGGTACGGAAAATTCCTTGACAGTTTACAAATATTGCTGTTATCTGCTTATTGTTCATTCAACAAATAATATTATCACTTAAGTTGAAGTAATGCTAGCTGTTTTATATATTTTATAAACAAAATTATATTTGTTTATTTAAATAAATCACTGATAAAAGAATAATATATGCATTAATGTTTTCAATATAATAAATATAAATGATATAAAAAATGTCTTCGCTTATTTAACACTAGCAAAAGTGTAAATTTATACAACATTTATCAGAAATATATATTACAATTTGCTAATATTGAAACCTAAGAAAATTTCAAAATAGAAACTGTAATTAAATAATATATTTTATGTGTATATTTCCAGTTAATTTGCTCTTTAAAGTATTGATAAAATAAATATGCTTGATTAAAATCATCATGAGGTCTAAACAATATACATTTTCATTTATTGAATTTACTGCGCACAATTTGTTCATTTTATGCATGATGATAAAATATGATAAAATCGTGGACTAAAACGTTTTCAATTTTTTGAGTGAGAGAGCGAGAGAATGACGCTGAGGAAAATATTACTTCCTGAAATCCTCATAAAAATGGAACCGATCAAGATCGCCTATAAACGGTTCTCGTATTTCCTTTTACATCATTAGAGCCAAAAGTATTTCGACACCAGGAGTCTTTTCAAGGAAAGAAACATAGAAAACAATTTTCCATTTATTTTTTCATACATGTGAATCCTTTTTCGATATTGTTACAATATCGAAAGTAGAACTTAAGTTTTTTTGTGTCAAATAACAATCCCAAATCATATTTTCTAGAACCGAAGTAAAATCTTGTAATGACTGTAAGCAATTACTTTTAGGTAAAAAAAAACATTAAAATTTTAGACTGATTTAAGTTTTTTGCAGTATCTAAAGTTCGAGTGATTTATTTAAGTTCATGTAGATAGTTAAAAAGGAAATTAATACTGTTTCATTCGAATGTCTTATGTATGAAATCTTAGAAAACTTGAAATATTTTTACTTTGTCTGCGTTAATTTTTTTATGTACGAATAAAAATTAACGAGAAAAAGTATTAAAAGAAAATGTAATGCATTTTTTATCTAACTGTCCAGATTGATTAAATTGCAACAATTGCACATATCGATGGTTCAGAATAAGATTAAATATCAGATACAAATTATTTTGCTTAATCGAATAAAATAAGGCTTAACAATGTTTGCATGATCAGGAAAATATTGTTTTAAGAAAAATGTTTGTAACATAACATCTCATAAGCATTTTTTAAGAAAAGTTTTTTTGTGAAGCAAACATTTTAAAATTATTTTCTTAACATTATCATGTTTTTTATTTCATTATTAATTATTCATAATTTAACTAAGTTCAAATTCACTAATAAAAATAATAATTATTATTAATTTGAATCTAAAGTAGTGTGTTTGAGGTTGTTGATAAGGAAAAATACTAAAATATAAGTGTTTTTAAAATTTATTTAGGAATGTATAAGTATTCGTTTTATTTGCAAAATAATCAAAAAAAAATTAACAATAAAGTAATAGAGTACAAATAGGATTTTATAAATTTGATTTCAATCTTACAAAATATAAAATTTAAATAAAGCAAAACAAAGCAAAATATAAAATTTAAATAGAATGAAAATATTAGTCAATCATATGATTCATATTGATATCCATTGTGATTCAAGCTGATAGCTAATCAGACAATGTGTCAGTTGTTAAAGTAAAATAAAATGTAAGCGTATTATTTCATTTCATGTTGTATATTTTTTGTTTTATATTCATATTTCTTCTGTATATTATTATTCATGTCAGTTATATTTCAATATTACACAAAGATATCCAGGAATTATCAAATGTCTGTTTATAGTTAAATTCTATTAATTAATAAAAATATGCATTGTAAAAACTTTTTGAAATGCATTACTTCCGAATAAGATGGAAATTTAGCGATTATTTTTTTAAGAGAAACCATTTTGAAAGGCCGCTGATGCGACGAAAATGCAGATCATTATCGATCGAAGATATTTTAACAAAATTTGTACAATTACTCCTTACGTTATCCAAGGTTAAATTTATAGAAAGTTGCTTTTGGTATTAATAACTTTCTTTCAAATAATTCAAATAATTTTAACGCTTATAAATAGCCAAGTTGAAAAAATAATTTCAATTTATTGAGAGAGAGATTAGTAAGATTTTTTATAATGCCATTCTGTTGAGATTTTGAAATATATTTTGCTCAAAACTCGCAATAAAATGAAGATTTTTTTTCTCGGAAATTAAGAAAAGAACGTTTTCAATCCAATTTTTGTCCAATGGATTAAAATTAATTTCGCCCCTGTCTTGAGAACTTATTTAACACATAAACTACTTCTTTTATGATTTGAAATATTCTTACAAATTCCCCCTTTTGCCTCTGCAATTTGCCTTTTGGGTTGTTTCTCCATTTGTTTTCGTCTGCAATCGGCCTTGATAAAAGAATTATCGTTAATAAATTAATTAACGTTTAAGCACCAGTTTTATGAGAAATAAAATTATTTATTCATTAATTCTAATTAGAATACTGTACACATTCTACAATTTTAAATACATCTTTTTCTGAATTACTAACCTACTACCCTAATCGAAACAGTATCTATATTATTTTCTGAATATGCAGTAAAATGAATTAGTAAACAGATTTAATTTTTGAATATTTATTTTGTATTTGCACAGTTCGTATCGTCCATATAGTTCTACATATGCTACAATTAAGTTCCTACACCTTATTTATTATTCACAATCATAACGTATTGAATTAAACGAAATGCTAATGACATCAAGGGTAGTCTGCCTTTTTAAGCTAAGATCATAAGATGTTAACTTTTCAAGGTTATAAATGCTTGATAAATGACAATATAATACTTTGACCAACACATCATCATAAATGAATCAAAGGAGCTTAAAGTTGAAGTCAAAATTGTAAAATTATTAATTCTAATAAAAGCCTGAAATTTTTAAGAAGTGTGATGTGATTTCGTTTTCTTCACCAGCTTTTAAAACAACTGGCATCTTCAACATTTGCTTAATATGAGAAAATTTGCTATTAAATTATTTTCATCTAATTATAATACATGTATATAATACATGTATGTGGATACTTTCATACGGGATTATCAATCCTGAAGAGATCGAAACCCAATTTTTTACAGAGAACATTGAAGATTATTTCAATATTATATATCTAACTCGTATTTAATTTATTATCTAACTTATATTCAGCTGTATTTCTGTTCATTGTTTGTAGCACAAAAATTATTACGTACATAAGAAAAATGTTGTAATGATTATATAAAGGAATCGTTTGCGTAAATTACTGAAAAGCGTTTAATTCTCAAAAGAGCGACTCTGAAAGACCATATGCTTCGAACGACTAATGAAGTGGTGAAATATTTTTATAGCTGATGTTGGAAGAGTTGATTTGCCAAAGCTGCAAAGTATTTGATTAAAGCTGAAAACTTATATTTCTCAATTCACTATGGACTGTTAGAACCTTTTACACAATTTTATTTTTAAAATTAATTTTCTACCGAAGTGTGGTTTTAAAATATGCAAACATTGCAATTTTATTACTTCGCAAAACCATAGAAAGACTTTTAAGTGTGTATAAGCAATACAATTAGAAACACATATGAATACACAAATAATATACTTTTATATTTAGGTTAAGTTTTTTTTTTTTTTAATATTAAAACTGAGAATTCATAATCATTCACTACATTTTATTATGGAAGGAATACTTTCTCATGCTTAGGATTTAAATTCTCATTTATATATAAATTTATGTATCATTATGAATTGAATGCTTGCCACATTTTTTTCAAGTTTACTAAAAGTGCATTGAAAGAAAAGCGAACATTGTTATTAATGTCCTTGATATTTTGTTTTTAAAAAGAATAGTTTTTCAGACAATCAGTAAGAATCATAATGTGATTGTTAGTGTAAGCATTGAGCTTTTAAAAGGTGAACTTTTAAGTTGGTATATATATATATATATATATATATATATATATATATTTTTTTTTTTTTTTTTTTAGATTTAATAAAAACAAAAATGGTCTTTAGCAAAACAATATCTTGGTTTTCATAAAGCTTCAGCTATTCAATTGTCAATGAATGCACCTGGAATTTTGCATTCATATCAGATAATTCTTCCATCTCTAATATGTTTTCTAAACTATCTTTAATTTAAGACCATTTTTGTTTTTATTAAATCTATTATAGAATCTTTAAATTATATTTTTAATGCTTCATAATGTGATTGTTAGTGTTTGAAACTCTAAAAACTAAAAAACGACTCATTTAAATATCCTTTCAGATGAAATACGAACTAAAAATAGATATGTGTATACATTTTAATATTTAAAAATGTAAGGAATTGTTTGTAAAGAAACACTTCCCTTCTAGAAGACGCAAATTGCACAAGAATCACATAAACAATGAATAATCAAGGTGACTTGCAAAGATGAAACAGATGAACGATTTAATTAAATAGAATGACAATATTGTTTTACATCTTATCTTATTAAGAGAATTGTGCGACTGAATGTCATTTTTTGAAAGAGAATAAGAGACTCAGTTTTATTCAGTGAGCAGTAAAGAAGTTTGTCATATTGTTTCTATATACCATTTTTAAAGGTAAGTAAGGAATTCTACTTTCTTTTACAAAATAACAAGGATTAAGAGTGAAGAAAACGTAATTATAAAAATGAAAGAATCTATTCCTTATATATATATTATTGAAGAAAATACTTTTCGAAGTAATTCTTTATTTATAAAAAATCCTATCTATGCATGCTGAGAGCTATGAAATATTAATATATTTATTATTTTAATCTGCTTTATTTAAACATGCCTATAAATCTAAATACTATGCAAATATTCTATAGGATGAAATACTTTTTATAATAATAATAATAATAAAAAAAGAAATTCAGATCTGTTTACAAGTTTTTTTAATTAAATATATTTTGAAAGTCTTGTTTTAAATATTTTTTACCCAAAATATACATATTAATAAGTATAATACAATATTATTTCAAGGTAAATGAATATTAATATAATGCTGTTAAATATAGGCAGTATTTTTAAATCTCAACAATTTATACTCTAGTAAAATTTATGTTAATTTGTTAAAGAGATGTATGAGTAATTATAATTTAAATAAAGCATTATATATAATTATCACGTGACAAATAGTATTTTTCAAAAAAATTATGGCCACGTAAAACTACTTTTAAAAGATACATAATTATAAAAGGTGTAAATTTATTTCTTATTATTTATATCATAAAAAAGATTTATTAAGCACATAAGGAAAGGAATTCATCCCGAGCTAGATACAGGGAGGTCTGCTGGTATAAAACGTAAAACAAAAGGAAATGAAAAGATTTATTAAGCATTCAATCACATAATAAAAGGCAAATGATTTTCTGATAAATAAATCGGAATTATTATTAATAGCTATTTAATCTGTATAAGATATAAATAGGTATTAATAATAAAAATTGGTAAAACTAAAAGTAAAAACATCATTAGAAAATTTCAACAAAACAGATTTTATACAGTTTATTAAAAAGTTTTCCTATCAAAGAAAAATTTTAAAAATATGAATTAAAAACATTTTTCTGGGATTATTTAACCGCATGAGTTAAGCCTAGTTTATTTAAATATTATTTTTTGCAGTTCATGAGGAATAAAATTCCACGCATCGAATTAATGTTAAAATTTTTTTCGTAAAGCATTAAAGATTACTTCTTTTGGTAACTAAATATAACGCAATTTTTCCTTTTCAATAATCTAGAATTTTTTGTAAGTATGATTCACTTTAAAAAAATTTGTGAATGTATAGGCGAGAGAAATAAACTTTTAATTGAATTTGAAAATGAAATATCCCATGTTATAATTTGATTTGTGCTGCCCTCTAGTAACAGAAAAAAAGACTAAAACAGTTTGACTTAAAATAATTTCAATATTTTCAGATTATTTTTTAAATGAGATTTTCCATTAGGAAAATGCGGGTTTTTAATGCTTTAGTAGAAAATTCATTTAAAATATTTTTAAATACGAAATCAACAATTACTCTCTAAAACAGAATACAGAAATCAAAAGAAGCAAATTAAAATTTGGAATTTCTTAGCAAAGATTAAAGCAAATATAAGGAAATAAAATCTTATATAAGTATAGGTTTATACAGAATTATCAATTTCTTTTTATTAAACAATTAACATATTTATATTTACACTATTTCATTTAATTTATAAAACATATAATTAATTATAAAATATGGATAGAAAAGGAGGTTGATTATTATAATTTAATTTTTAATCAAAAAACGTTAAATGAGCAATATATTTAAAAAAAATTAAAACGATATATAATTAGATAATTTTAATTCAATAATTAATAAGAACAATATAAATTTTGATCTCCTTCCTGAGAAAGAAAAAATTTATGGAGTATTTTATATTTCATAATGAATTAAAGAATTTCCTGCCCATTTGTTTCCTATGAAAAAGGTTTCAAAGCTAGAATAAAATTAGTATTTAAAATCTTATGTTCTAGATAGAAAGATTACATTTTTCAACATAACTACTAAAGTATTAAAGGTCAGTTTATATTTCTTTGTGAACAAAATTCTTCTAAAATATAATTTTTTTTTATAATAAGATGATTATTTAACTTAAAACAAAATTACAGTAATGTTGCTCTCCCCTCAAAAATTTTACAAACAAGGTCTATTTCAAACATAATTTAAAAAAATTTCCATTTAATTGAATTCCTATATGTCATCCTATACGTCATCCTATACGTCATCTGTAGCATTTAGCCAAAGATACAAACAACAATGCAGTTAAAATTCTATTAAAACTAAGCAAAGTCATCTTGCTTATTTTTCTTTGTTCATAAGTTGTACTCTTTACAAACACTAAGACTGGTGCTCATAATGATAATTTTAATCAAAACCAGAAAATTTCTTTTTATTTTTTAAATTTCTATATTATTACATAGAATCAATTTGCACTTTTTAGTAATTTCATATTAATAAAATAAACTTAGTTGTAACAATATTTTTATGTTAATATTTTTTTTATTACCAGTTTTATGAATCCTCTTATAGTTTAATTTTTTTATAAATAATGAGAAAATTGTGGAAAAAATATTTACGTGAAACATGAGATGATCAAGATATTTTTTGTTTTCTAGTTAATTTAAATCTTTCGAAAAGGTTATGAGGATCGGACCTTTTATGGATAAAAGAAAATTTAGTTCTTAAAAATACAAAAAGTAAGCATTCTACGATAAAACTAATGTCAAAAATATTTTTTTTTTCCAGTGTCTTTATTGAAACAATGAGATAATTCATTTTAGCAAAATGAGATGGGATAATGAAATGTGTTCGTGTATAAAGGAGAATAAATTATTTTGATTTATGTTTGCGTTTTAAAATTAAATTATTTGGGTGATATCGCTAATGAATTTTCTTTATATTCTGTAAAAATATGAAAAAGGGGTGTGTAAGGAGAAAAAATAATAGTTTATTTAAACTACTCTAGCTAATTTTGATCATCTAGATAGTACATAAAGGCTATTTCCTGATAAAAAAAAAAGAATGATATTATAATATGATTATATAATACTTAAACTTGATATTTTCATTTTATGAAAGATTTGCTCATATTTTTCAGAAAATAAAATTCATCACTTTTCAATTTCAATTTTTTAATTAAGTTGCATAATTTTAAATTGCAAAACTAAAAATTTCTAAATTTTAGTGATAAAATTTTTTTTAAAATAATTATATAGAATGATATACATATATATTTATTTAGCTCTATATGATTATATAGAAATAAAATAATAAAATCGTTTTGTTAATAGTTCTCTGTCACTAATTGCAGATGAAGATCATTCCTATTCTGTTGCCATTTTTGTCAGCACTCTTCGTAACTTGTACGTGTTACAGCTACCCTGAAATACATTGGTCTGACATGGAGCCAGAAAAGGTACAATTTCTACGCAGTTTGTTCCACCATGCTACAACAGAAAGTCCAGATGCAGAAGCATCAAAAGATATCTCTCCTACAGAAACAAGGAATGAAGACAAAGAGGCAAAAACATTATTATCTGGGTTTCCCACTGCAGGAACTGCGTCTCAGTCTGGTTCAAAATCTGGCACAGGAGGGGAAAATCTCGAAACTTCACCCGTGATTCCAGCTATTAACACTGATGTTCCTTCGCAAGAAAAAAACGGATCTACTCAACTGAACACCACAGCAATAAAGAACATTACTGTAATTAATAACGATATTGAGATTGATGTGGTACCTCATGTAATGGAACAAAACGGGAATGCTGTTGGACATATTGATGCGGAATCTGAATCTCAGGGTTACATGATGCTGACAAAAACCATCAGGGTGAACAAAGTGGAAGAAGTGTTTGAAGATTTAGAAGCCCGAAACAGTCGCCGAGTTGTAACAGAAGACAGATTTGAGAAAGTGCAGCTATCTCGTAACAATCATATTGTGGAAATTGCTAATGAGAATGACTTTAGAAATAAGTTTTTTTCTTTCTAAATTTATTTATTCTTGTAATATAGAAATTATAATTATTACAGGAAATATATCTACTTACGTATTTCCAACTTTTGACAAATAAAGGACTTCTATTAGCGTGTGTTTTTTTGCTATTATATTTATTTATTTGAACAGAATCGCGTACAAAATTGTTAGAGGTAGAGTCAGAATACCGTCTCTTTGCTGTCCAAGAATTCCATTTTTCTGTAAGCGCAGTGGTTCTGAATTCATTAAAAAAAATCATATTTAAAATCCTTTTATTATTTATTATCTTTTCGACAGAAAAGATAATCGGCGCTTTAGTAAATTTGTGACGAGTTAAATGTTTAAATAAGGAGTTTAGTTTTTTAAATGAAGATTTGTTTAAATAAGGAGTTAAAACATGCCCTAAATGATGAAACAAAATTTAAAATGAGTCTATAATCGTGCAGATATTACCTTTATAGTTTAAATTTTTACATCTCTGAAATAAACGTATGTACTATGATGTATTTTCTGGCAATTAAAATATCATATTATTCTACGAAATTCTACTATTGTTAAATGCTAATTATAAAATTTTGACACTATTGTTAAGTGCTAAGTATAAAATAATTTAACAGTAGAAGAAAGCATCTTGGGATGAAAAAATGAGTGAATAAAATAAAATGATCATTTAAAAATGTCACAAAATTTTCTAAGACATAGATGAATCTCTAAGACATAGATGAATGTTTTTTATAAATATATAACACATATCATATTTCTTCAAATAAAAATTCTTTATGTTATTTTAATGAAGAGACCTTGAATTATCATATATTTATTGATACATTTGCATGACACTAATATATCAAATAAGTATATAAATGATTATTACAATAAAAATTATATTAACAAAATAACATCAATTTATTCCATGTGAAATTAAGAATTAATGTCTTCAATCATCACAAAAAAGAAATAAAATTCTTCTAATAACTCTATTTATTTCATTTTGAGACTTTCTTATACAATTTTCTGATATGGTTTGAGAAATGAAAAATTATTTCTAATTTATTTTATCTTGAAATGTTTCTGAAATTCTTTTGATTTCTTTTAACAAATCGAAATCCTATTGCAGTCTACTTTATTTTGAGTTTTTTCAAAAAACTGCTTAATTGTTTTTTGTTATTAAAAATGCAGATTTAATATGCTTCATCTAGAATCTTTTATAAAAACTTTAAATAAAATGTTATAAATTGAAATAATATTCCAATCAACTTAATTTTTAAATTTTCTCTGAAATGTTTTAGAAAATTTCATTTTTTTTGAATTTGTAATTAAGTCTAATTGAAACCAGTTTCCTTATGAATTTTTATCCAATCGACGGTTACCACTTATTTGAAAATGTTCTCGAGATTAAATAAACTATTTTTGTTGTGTGAGGTTTTAAACTAAATATATTATCCAAAGTAGAGAGTAGAAATTTTTCCTAATTGCATCTTCTTTATAATACATTAAACATTAAAGAAATTTAAAAACATAACCGAGTCAATATTTGTTTGTAAAGATCTGGAGAAATATAATTTATTATCAGTTTGTAAACAGTATTAAAATTACCTAAATTATTATTAGATATTGAAAAAATGTTATTTCATAGACGTATTGGTTTTTAATTCTAAATCAGAGTCAAGTAGTTTAAAATTTTTTGCATCTCAATTTATAAGACATCTGTCATTTGAAATATTTAATCATAAAAAATATTGTTTTTAAAATAGCAAAATGAATTTGTAAACTCACTTTTTCTTTTGTTGTTACTTTTTTACTTATAACAATATTACAATACTTTATTTACAATATAATTAAGATTATTTTTTATTAAAAAAATACAAACAATTGATTAGTCCTTCTCTACTATTTAAATATCATCGTTTTGTATTATTCGTAACATTTGATTTTTAAATACAGCATTTTTTTATTGCTTATGATAAGGATCAAATTCACCTTGAGATGAAAGTGTTAAGGAAATTTGGTTTTTTATTTTTTTTTTTATTTTTTTTATTTTTTTTTTATCAATGTAACTGTATTATTGTAATTGCATCAGATTTACATTTTAGACTGAAATATTCGAAATTCTTTTATCTTTTCCGATATAATGTTGATCTGAATGCTTAAAAGATCTATTTGTCAAAGTTTCTTTGCATAATTTTGTAAAACCATCACATTTATCCACAAATCTTTTATATTATTACTTTTTTCGGTGTCATAATGACAATCATCTGTTGATTTAAGTTCCATACTTTGATGCCTTTTTTTATTTCCTCTTCAAATAAAATATTAATTTATAATTATTTTATTTGTCATTATATGGCATTATTAACGTATACTGTTCTGCCAACCAAACTGCAGAGATTTCTTCTCATATTCCCCGATTCCCCGAATAAAATATATCAGGAACAAAACAACGAAAGTATATCTCATGTAAAAGCACGTCATGAGTCCATATATTAAGCAAAAACGTCTTATCTATGAATTTTCTAGATTTCCTCAAATTTCCAGAGACTGATACAATTACATTCCGTTTCAATTGAACTATCTTGAGAGGGAGATAAATGGGCAATGCCATAAAAATTACTCAGAAAGCATCTATATTACCTTTTAATTTTCTTCATGCTCATATGATCGATATCACTGGACCTATACAGTAGAAACAGAAAATATAGACTTGTAAGGCAGAATAGAGTAATCTTCCGATGATGACTTAATTTCAACATTGTAAATAATGGATCGTACAAATTTATGATAAATCTACACTATGTTTTACAGAAATTGAAAATTTTATCATTTTATTTTCTTTCTCAAGTTTAATAACTTCATTATCAAAACGTGCAAAAGTTATTAATGTATTTCTGGGTAAATATTCTTATAAATATTTACATTTATTTAAATTAAAACTGTAATTTTCTGAAGAAATAAGCGTAGCTATGTTAAAATCACAAGGATATTAAAAGTGAAGTATATTTTATTAAAACACACACACACACACTTATACATATACAGAGAGAATAATGTTTATATCGATAAAATGACAAATAAGCTTATTTTACGAGCCTTTTAATGAAGAAATTAACTGTGTAGGTGAGTATCAACGATCACCTGAGGTAGTTCATGCAGTACTGAAAGTTTTGAACGAGTCTATTCATAACAATCGTATATGGCATTTCAGTGATCAGACATTTGTTTTGGGAGTACTGGTGACTGATATAAAAAAAAAACTGACTGAGAATTATGTCCTTGTCCTTTTAATAGATGGTTGAAAATCACTAGGCGATGAATAGTAATCATTATCTTGTTAAAATAATCTTCTTGGCTAGTGTGAATTGTTTATAAACGATAATTCCACAGCAGCTTCTGTTGCATACCTCTTCACGATTTAGCTGTCTTAATGTACTCAATGTCTGTCCCCTGCCTAAGCACAATGCTGCTCCAAATTCTAGAAACTGATGTGGAGATAGTGTGATGTTCTAGTTGGTGGCTTCTTCAAAATTCATAGTATGTGTTCAATATTTATCCATAAATAATGTTAATCATTCGTTTGATAAACTGTCTAATGTCATTTGCAAATAAAATGGCAATAAATTCGGTAGAATAGGCATGTTAACCTAAATAAAATGCTATATTCAATTTTTGCTTATCGTGATCAAAATCATAGTTCATGAAATAAATAAATTAAAGGAGACAGATATGTTCTCCGACGAAAATTTACTTCAAATATCATAGTAAGGGAATCCCGTAAACAATTTATTTTTTTGTGAAATTTTCTATTTTAATGTACATTAAAACAAATGAACTTTCAAAACAGTGAGGCCAACTTAATAGGAAATAAAAGGCTTAGAATATGGCATATATTTTTTTTTCAATTAAAAGTTTATTTGTTGTTATGATTAAAATACAACATGCTAACATATATTGGAAAATTAATTAAAATTATGTTTGTTGTTATTCAGTAAGCAAAAACAGTCACGGGAATACAATTATTTTAAAAATAGATTTTAAAATAGCTTGAAATACGATGCTCATTCAGAAGGAACATCTCATTAAGGAACACTTGGTTATAAAAAATAACATTTATTAGGAAAAAAGAACAATATTTTTATTTGATGTATGAAGTTTCTAATATTTCGCTACACAATCTCCCACTACATTTAAGAAATTGTGGCAACTATTTAAGAATTCAGAATTCCTATATTGTATTTTATCCCCAATCCATTAGCTAAGTGGTCATGGCATATTCCATTTTTTCATCACTTCTAATACTTTAATCCAGCAGAAACTCTTTAAGCTTAGACAAAAGGGGGAAATAGCTAGATTATAGTTCTGGGATATATAAAACTTCCCTTTCAAATTGATACAGAAATTCTTGATTTGAATAATCAATATGAACGAAGCAGAAATATCAAAGAAGCCAAATTTTTCTAGAAAAAACTCCTGCATAGGGTAAGTATTTCTTCTGTTTGAATGCTCCTTTACAGATGCACCTATTTTGGATGCACCTTTTGTTTGTTTAGTGATAATACCCTCATAATAGTAATTTCCTTCCATCACAGGGATTTTTTTCTTGAAATGAAGTGAGTACATGGCTCAATGAATTAATGGTAGAAATGTATGACATCAAAGCTCTAAAAGTTTTGACCAGATTCTACATTTGTAGAATCTGGTCAATCTGGTCTGCTTAAATGTAAAGAATAATTTTATGAATGAAACTTCAAGCGTATTTATAAATTAGTTTTTTTTAATATGTTCAAGTGTATAGTAAATTAGTTTTAGATATTTTTCATATTTTATACTAAACAGATTAATTTTTTTTTAACGAAACTCATAATTTGGAAGGGGTAAAACAAAAAATGTTGTTGCATATAAAAACATTGAGAATAATTTTTTTTTTAACGTAATTTAATGTATATTATCATAATAATAGCATTTTTATTTGCTTAATTCTAGAAAAAATGCAAAAAATATTGGTGTCTGATTTCTGAATTGTGTAGTCAAACTATTGCCAAATAAAAATGCTTAATAAATAACATATATAAAGGTAATAAATAGAAATAATATCTTTTTAAATAACCTTTAATTTTTAAATATTTATAATTTTTTCTTATGACAAAAATTATTGAAGAGAAAAATATTAAGATCAAGGAAAAAATTAAAATATTAATTGAAAGAAATTAAAAACAAAATATAATAATAAAAAATAAAATTATTTTACAAAAAGAAACGAAATTACAATTTACTATGCAGCTTTTTAAATCTACATTAATATTTTACTAATACATTTATTATCCCTAATACACGAAACATATTCTTATTCTAGTATAACTACAATATATCGATTTTATCAGTTCGGATAGAATATTAATCATCACACCAGTAGTAAATTGTATTTCTTGCACACGTAACTCGTTATATTTATATTTGTTCAAAGTTAAAAAGAACTAAAAAATAGTAGAACTGAGCATTGAATTTTTTCTTTCATATTTTTATAAATGCATCATATATACTTTCAAGCAAATAGGACATATTCATTACAAATCATTACAACATTTTATATACTAATTACAATCAAGAAGTTATTTAAAAATTGAACACTGAAAATTTTAAATTGCTATATTTAACAGTCACTGATTAAAAGCTATAAATTTATAAATGAATTAATGTTACTAAAATTTTCGGCACACATACATCTTAAATGCTTTACAAAAGATGTATTTAGCCACAAGATAAAATATATTATATTTTTATAAACATTGAAGAATATTTTATTTTTTCCAAGATACTACATTAAAAACATTATCTTATTCACAAGAATTGCAAAAATAATGCGTTCAAACACGTAAGCTCTAAATTTATTGAAATTAACAATCAAAATTAATTACAATTTAGGGTAGCAGTATTTTAAAGTATTATGTATTTTACTTACTGAGTTATAACATTTTATTTCAAAAATTTATGTTTGTTGGGGCACAAATACGTACTATATAGATAATAAAATAAATTATATACACTCACATTCTAATTTTTTTATTAAAATACATACCCCATAATTTTTTAAATAAATTTTAAATTCTCTATTTATATAACTGTTTCAAAACACCCTATTTAGCTTAGACACAACTTTATTATAAAAATAAATTACTTTATTAATTTAACCTTTATCCTACAAGGCCACTATCTTTATTTTATGGTGTAACTAAATTATAAAAATGCTTATACTTTATTATAATTATTATATAATAATAATAAATATATCGTCACACCAGACTCTTTTACATTAAATACGAGTATAAAATTACACTTAGAATTCGTTCGAAATTTATTCGGTAATTTGCCATCTGTCATCAAACTGAAACAGCTTAGCCTTGTTAAAATGGCAGGATAATATAACAAGAATCTACTAACGAAGGGGATTTTAAACAATCGATAACTGTTACTACATATCGTTATATGTAACTATTACATCAAGATCAGGATATCAGTGATATAAAGCTTATCAAGTGTATAAAAGAAGGATTTTTGAACAAATCATCATTCTGCTGTTAATCCTTGCCAGTACAAAAGTTTGCCAGCATAATGAACAAATTAGTTATTTTTGTGTTCGTTGGCATATGCCTTGTTGGAAGTAAGAAACATTTATTAACAGTATATTAATTAATATTTTAATAATATCTTCCATAATAAATAATTTTTTAATAATATCTTCCATTATAAATAATTTTTAGATAATAACTTCCATTATAAATAATTTAATTAGTAAGAAAACTTGAAATTATTTATTTATATTTGAAAGCATGTGATCACGTTAGTTATATTTTTTTCTTAAACAATATTATTTTATTTATTTATAAAAATGGCTAATTTAAATTAAATTATTTAATTTACTTATATATAAAGCTATAGAAAACATTTCTCTTCAAAACTCTATTCTTAAGTACTATTTTTCGAGACTTCAATGTATTAATAATCATATATATATATATATATATAT
>JAPDSC010088032.1:18954-35780 GCA_026290005.1 Latrodectus geometricus | reverse complement strand
CTAAGTATACGGAAAGTGTATTGAGATTCATCTGTTACATTTCTTACCCATAATCATACATTATCGTTTACTTGAAGTTACTTTTTAGTTTCATAATACTATTTTCATAAGATTTATCCACTTTTGAGAAAAACTTTTCTTTGGTTCTTTACTCACATTTTTTGTAAATGAAGCAAGGTTGATAACTTTTTCAAAATATTTTAAATTTTCAAATATATTTATTTTGACAGACATAATTTAGTATATATCTGATCTGCTATAAAATATTGGTATTTAACAGAACCATTAAGGAATTGCTTACAATATTAAATCATTTATAAGTGTACATTATATCTATGAGTAAAAATTAATCTTTATATGACAATAAATATGTTTCTAATTAATATTTACTATATGATCAACAACACTGTTTTTATTTGGATACTACTACTGCTTTGAATTTTTTAATTATATCAAGAATAAAATGACGTAACAAAATTATTTTTATTTGCTTGTTAAAGCAAATATAAGGCTATTTCTTTATTTACAACAATTTTTCATTAGCTCACATTTTAAACAAAAACATTTTATACTGAAAGAATTTATGTTTCAGTATTTTAAAACTGTTCTGTGTATAATTAGAGAAAAACTTTAGTTTATAATACTTAATGAAAGTAATTTTAGTTTGAACAAAAATGACGCTAATTGGGAAAAAGTAACTTTTACAACTTTATTTCATTAACATTAACAAACTCTATTATTGAAAATGATAAATGTTTATGTAAACATCTTATTTGAACAAAATTTTGTAAAGAGAAAAAGGATCGCCAAATAATTAGATGTGTTCCTGTATTAGCTGAAAAATTATAGCATAGTTAATTTCTTGATAATTTATGAATAATTTTGAATTTTGCAAATTATTGAATTTCAAAAAGTGAATAAAATGATTTATATATTAGAGGAATACTAAAACAATTATTAATCCAAATGATTTAAAATTTGTATTTTACTAGATTAGATTAGTTTAATATTTATATTAAATTTTTTTATATTAGATGTTTTATATTATATTATGTTTTACCTTAGATATTTTTAATCGTTATCATTTGTTAGCATAATTGTACAAATTTAGATAAATATTTCACAGTATTATCTGTACTTTTATTCGGAATTTTGGAAAATAAACAAACTACAGAAAATTAAAATTTCTAAGCAAAATACTTCAGAAAGATTTTGCAAATTTATAAGCCGTAAAAAATCGCTGATTACCGTTTATACGAAAAATTAAAATACTTCTTATTACAAATGATCTTAAAACAGACTCTGGTGATGAGTTGGTCACGTGTTCAGAATGAAATCAACAAGAATATAGCTTAGTGGGGCACTTGATTGACGAAGGAAGATAATTTTAAAACTTGTAATTACAAAGTACAGATTTTCATTATTATAATTTTATTTTGTCCTTTTTAAAAATTTTAAAAATTGAAGTTTCCTTTGTAGAAATTATTATTTCCTATAATAAATATTTTTACTTCTAAAATATGCATTGAAGTTAACAATTTCCTAAAAAACATTATTTTAAAGTGGTCATAAAGTTTAAAAAAAAAATAATGTTAAAACTAAAAAAAAAAAAAAAAAAAAAAATCCTTTGACTATATATTTTTTATTTTCATTTTAATTGGTAATCATAATTATTTTAGAAGTATATAATTATTTTCCTACGAAATCATTCGATGCTTATTCATTTAATTTACAGTTTTATTAAAAGAAACTTCAACTACACACATATTTATTTTATCTTTTTAGTTTCATCTGCCCAGGGCTGGGACTGGTGGGGAGACGATGACTGGGACTGGTCTGACCGAGGACGACTTTGCATTCATGGCATCTGCAACAGAAACTGTGTAAAACATGGATTTGGACACGGACGTTGCGTACGAAACAGATGCAGGTGCTTTGGAAAAGGAGCCGACTGGTGGGGAGATGACTGGTGGTGGTGAATCACAAGGGAAAAAAGATCTTTGCCAAGAAAATAGTTAATTCATGTTACTCTTAAAATATTACTGTGACTAAAAGTGGTTTAGTTTTCTAAAAGCATTTATAAATAATGTGTTAATAAAGGTATAAAATTTTTATGGTTGTTCTGTTTTGATAGTGGCAATATCGTAAAAGAAAAAAAATATCCATTTCTATGAACGCCATTTTTAAGTTATGAAAAATAATAAAAATGTTACCGAATAATTTGGAAATTCTAATATTATGTCATCAACTTAATTATGAATATTAAAACATTGATGAATAGAAATCGAACGAAAAAAATTTCTTGGATAGAAAAGATAAATCTAAAATTATATCCAAAACAAGTCTAAAATGGGAAGCTATGAATATAATTTCCGTTTAATATACTTTCAAAAACATACTTATTTGAAGTTCAATAAAATAATTTAATTGAGTTTTTAATATAGTAAATAGAATGAAAATTGAGTTCCAGACAAATTAGAGAAATATTTTTAAAACTCAATTTTAAAACTGCATTTTTAATATTTTTTATTTATCTCTTTAATATTAAACATTTATTATTTCCTTATGCTTTGGTAACTAATACTTACATTAAATTTTATTATTATTGGAAGTTTTTCTATAAAAATGTATTAATTTGGTATTTATTCTAGTTAAAGTTAAATTGGAAATTGTTAAAATAATTTTTCTTAATTGTAATGATGATACAAATAAAAAAATCATCGCAAATAGAAAGCATATAAATATAAAAAGTTATAATAATTTAGATCAGCATTAATAAAATTTTTTATATGAATTTTTCCAAAAACAATATTATTCATTTCGAATAGAAATTATCATGTATCAAAAAAGTTAAAATAATCTTTTTTTATAAATAATATAAAAATTAGTTTAATATAAATATTTTATACAATGTTTCTTATTAAATATTCATTCCAACTCACGAACTCTTTTCTTGTGTCAAGTAATGTGGGTGTATTGTAGAATTATCTGAAAGTGACAATTATATCTTATATTTTACATTTATATTGCTTTTAGTATATGATGTAAAATATCTAATTTAATCCAAGAAAATATCATCGATTCTCAATATCACATTTTATAGCGATATGAGTTTTTTTTTTTACTCCTATGAAATGTAGGCCAGTTAAAAATTTATATATCAATTAAAATTATACGTCAGTTATAATTTGATATCAGAAAATGTTTTTCATTCCGCTCCTGAAACATTTAGACAACGTTCTTTGTGCGTTAAATAAACTTCTTTAACATTTATTCTACTGTCCGGAAGATTTTATCAGGAAAAGTTGACGCTCGCAACTACTTTTATGGGTTGTTTTAATACTATTTGAAATATGCTTATCTTTGAATTGTTGATGTCGATTGGGCGAAAGGAAAGTAATTTCTGGAGTAGCTTAATTTCCGGCATTGTTCTTTCATAATTCTTTAGCTTATAGTTAAAAATGTGGCAATTAAGTTATTATTTTAGCTTCTAAAAATTTGAAAATTATTATCTACTCTCTATTTACATTTAAAATGAGACTAACGTCAACTTTGATCTATTTTTTCTTATGCAGTTGTATTGATACAATTTAAAGACATAATGTTTTTAAATTGTAATTTTAAAAAATCTATAATAGCAGACACAGACATTACTGAAAAAAATGATTATCATGATAATATAGCAGTTTTAAAGGAGTCTGTATTAAACTTTAAATACATCCTTAGTAAATGCGAGGTATATTTTTAATTTAAGAAAAATTATTAATCATATGCTATTTTAGCGATTATGTGTTACTATATAAAAACTATAACATTTCACATCGTGAACACTTATCGTCCTAATCTCTATTTATTGATTTATTTACAAAACAAATGTTATAAAATAAAAGATGAGATTTTGTATTAGGCATCTCTGTTAATTTGAATTAAAAAATTCTATTTAATATATATATATATATATATATATATATTTCAACTCACTTTAAAACCTAACTGTCTTATGATACTGATAAAAAGAAATAAAAGAGATTTGCCAATCAATCAATAACTATTTGAATAATGCATTATCGTGAATATAAATCACAACAAAGATAACTATTTTATGTGAATATTTTCTTGTTGGTGTTCTTCAAACACATTCTTACTGAACTCGCTGATATAAGAATTGTTGCAATTTTTATAATTGGATAATGCAATTAATTTGTTTTTCAAAAATATAGTTAGTTAAATAACTACATAGGATATCAAATATAAGAATTTTTTTAATGATAGATTAGTGACAAAATTTTTCTCGAACTAGTAACATAACTATCAAAATTGCTATTCATGGAAGAAACACAAATAGAATTTTCTATATTGATGTTTCTATACATTATATTCAAAATTTAATCACTTTCAATATATTATAAAAAATGATTCAAAACAAAATATTAGACAAAATATCGAGATGTTTGTAAGTTAGAATCCTAAAATATCAGTGTCATAACCACCACTAAAAACATAACAGTAGTCATATGCTTATACAGTTGTCCATACAGCTTCAACACGATATGGTTATTAATGTCCCAGTTCACCTGCTGTAGCGATTAGGGTATGCGATGAACAAGTCACTCGAAAATTATTGATTATGAAATAAAATTCCTTGTGAGATGTCTGTAGAGTATGTTGACCAGGGTAGATATCGAAAGTTTTCTGTATCAATAAATCTTTGTAGAATACTAGCAACATGATGTCGTACATTAATGTCCAGACTTTTACAGGGACTGAATAAACGATAAAGCAGGGGAACTTAACAAAACAGAAATATAACAATCACTATCTTGGTGTCTTTAGTACAAGCAAGAAGTGCTTAAGGTATATCCAAAGGCACCTCATATCATTACTTTAGCTGATTGGGCAATATGATGATGTTGAATGTACACTGATAATGAACAATCTCCAGGATGTTGCTAAATATAGATGTGACCATGATGATGCTGTAAATAAAATACTGATTCTCATCTGAAAACTCAATATCGCTTCATTACCATGTCTAGGTTTGTCGTTGACCATTTTATTTAAGGCATTGATGATAGTGATGTATATCAAAAGTAACTGAATTTCTGGTCATCTAGTTAACCATCAATAATGCTTAAAACATCATTTGCTAGGAAGCACTGACGGTAGTGTGAAACGATCCCATTGCTAGACTCAGTGGTAGGTCTCGGCTGTATTTTATATTTAATATGTTGAACACTGGCAGCAATACTCGATATGATAATTGATAATCCCGATATGATATAAATCGATCTCTGTCAAAATCAGAAACATGTGGTTAAGCATTTTTTCTATTTAATCAAGGTATCCTAGTAACTTTTTTTAACTGACATTAACTTTTAAATGCAATTTTTACTTGAGAAACTTGGTAAGCAGTTTTTGCGTTTAATTATTTTGTAAGTATCATGACAACTGTATACTTTCCATGAAATTGTTAAATTGTTGATATGATACCATAAGTAAAGTATTACATATAACAATATCTTTTTTTTTTGGGAATAACAAATTTCACGTGGGTAGCATGCTGTTTTCTTGGTAATGTCTATTAGTGTATTTCTGGAAGCTTTAATTTATTAAGATTTAAGAAACAACTCAGTTCTGCCTGACAAACTTAATTTATTCTAAGATTGTGCAAGATTGCTTATAATTTTTTAAATGTGATGTTGAAAGTTGTTATGATTTGTCAATTTAATTTAAACTATTCTACTTGTTATCTCATGTTATACTCTTTTTATATTTAATTTTTGATTATAATTTTTTAAATGTGATGTTGAAAGTTGTTATGATTTGTCAATTTAATTTAAAACTATTCTACTTGTTATCTCATGTTATACTCTTTTTATATTTAATTTGCTAAACAAGCATAAAATAATAACCATTTTTTCAAACATTATTTTTGTAAAATTTAGTGCCTAATTAATAGTTTTAATTTAATTTTCACTTATAAATTCATTTGATGAAAATCATAATATTTTGCAATTGTGATAAATTAAGTGAAAATTTATAGAATTGTATAAGATAATTACATAAAAGTGAATTAATTATGTGAGGAAATAATTAGTCATATCTTTTTGTCCCTCTTTTAGCGAAGTGTCAATGCCATCACAAAGACATCATATATATTGAATTTCACTTCTGTCATGTTATTGTCTTTCCCATGGAATTTGGCTAGATTTCCTACTCATATAAAACAATTCTTACATATAAAGAGTATTCGAAGATAGCAAGATAAAGAACTTAAGTAAAGAAAATATAGTGTTTAATATCTCCTCGATTTTCCCAATGTCTTTATCTGAACGAACACATCTTGGGTATATCGTATTAAAGTACAAAAATAATGATAGAATTTCCTAATAATGAAGAATCAAAACTTTCTAAGAGACAAATAAAGATAAATCCTTCAAATTTCCTTCTGTTGCTTTATGAACATCATGTTTAACAGTTAAAAATGTGTATTTATGAGCATATAAATGAGTATTATGTGCATTTATGTGCAATGCATATTCTTCCCTTTTGCTAATGAACTAAACTTCCATTACAATTATTTAATGCTGGAATTTGTTGGTGGGAACATTTTTATTTCGGTTTTCCCTGTAGAGCAAGTGTCTGAATTGTTTTTCTTCTGGCTCTAGGTTTATCATGGCTAACGTTTCTCTCAAGAAGAGATGATTGCAATGATTAGACATCGTTTTTAAACCATAAGTCTCAACCGATTTAGCTTGTACCCGCAAAAAATAACCGCATTTTGTGCAGCTGCATTGAAACCAAATCCAATAATTTCCAAGCAAGTGAAAAGAAAGATAAATAAATGTGATATGTTAAAAAATAGAATAAAATCCTTGAAATAATGATATAAAACTGCAAGCAAAGATTTAAAATGAATAGTTTGAATTTTTCTTTAACATGACATAAAATGAGATTAAACCTACTATATGTT
Source organism: Latrodectus geometricus (assembly GCA_026290005.1). Taxonomy (NCBI): domain Eukaryota; kingdom Metazoa; phylum Arthropoda; class Arachnida; order Araneae; family Theridiidae; genus Latrodectus; species Latrodectus geometricus. The sequence goes on along the minus strand of JAPDSC010088032.1, from coordinate 28,807 downwards.
CTATATGTAAAGATGAAAATATTTCATTATAAAATAAAATGTGATTTAATGACTTATACATTTCAATTTAGCATAAAAATGAGTTGAAACTGCAGAAACGAGAATAAAAATCTAACAATAATGCTATTTTTTTTTTGAAATAGAAAATTCAATGTGTTTTGAAATATATATATAAGTTTAACATTAATCTTACTCTTTTTTGATTACTTTCAAAGTTAACTGATTTGAATTAATTTCTAAGCATTTGAGCCAATCTTGAAACAAATATTTTTTCAATCCTAACTTCTACTATTCAGGTTGTTTACTTATCTAAAGCACATTCCGTTGACCAGTTTGAAAATACTTTATATTTAACTGTTTAATTTTGTTAAAGTGTAAGGTAACTTGAAATCGAATTTCGTCTGACTGCAGAGTAAGCTCAGCATTCCTTTCATTGTTTAAATATCGAGGGTTTTTTAGTGATGCTTGTTTCAATAATTTAGTTTCGTTGCTGACTCGTATGGAATTTTCTCACATAATAAAGTTCTTAACCTTAATATGAATAAACTTAACATTTTTCTAGTAACATGTTTTCTGGTCATTCTTGGTGAGTTTATTTTTTATCTTAAGTAATAAGAAAATAAATATATGCCATTATTGAACGGCTATTTTTTTTTTAATATTTATGTATTTACATCTTATAATACATTCATATAGTATACTTTTTGCACGCATTTATGAGAAATTGAGGAATTCGTATATTAAATTATTGTTCTGATAAATATTTTCACCCGATTATAAACAAATTTGAAAATTAGAAAGATTCCATTTATGTTATAAAAATTCTTCTTATAAAGCATTTGTGAATCTATAAACAGGTTTAGATATATATGAAGAGATATTTTTATTTCTTATAGTTAGTAAAATTTGCATATTTAAGTTTTAAGTTAATGAGTTAAAAATTTAAAAGAGAATATCCAAGCAATTTTCTTAAATCTAGATACAAACTATTCTTGTTAGTGTTTTGAATAAATAAATTTTCAAAGAATTCAAGTAAATAAAACATTCATTGAGATTTAAAATGCTATATCACAAAATATTTTCAAAATTTTTTAGGTTTTGTATGCAAGGAATTCAAAATTTTCTACCTTTTTCATGTGCAAAATCACATTTAAAATATCTATCCAAATTTTTATATTTTTTAATAATAGATTTTTTGTATTAGCATGAAATAGTAAAGTGGCTAAATAAAAATGAATGTAATAATATTAAGGTGAAATTTTAATTTATTAAAAGCACCTTTATATATAAAATGAATTCTCAGAATAATAAGGGTTAAATTGTTTTTAATAATATTCCATATGAATAAATGCTTTTGCTCCATAAATAAAAGAAGTGATTTATGTAAGCAATAAAACTGTATCGACTTAAAAAATCTAAAGTAAATTAATGGATTTTATTATAAAATATATAATATAATATTATGTTCGTGGAAATTTTTTTTTGTTAAGAAGAGAGAAAAATATTTTATAAAATATATTTCAAAGTATGCATCATATTTACTATTCAAGATCTGTATGTTCTAGTAATTTTCATAAATTAGGGTGTAATATGTTAAAGGATAATTAACTCCTGCTTAAGTTTTTTGGTAATGTATATATCTTTATTTTTTATTATTCAAATACAAAAAATAAATAAAAGATAAAACATACTTAAAAGTAGAATGTAATTAATGAGAATTAAATTAAGTAATTAGGTAAAGTGTTGAAATTTGCAATATAAAATTTGAATTGTATTACCTTAATTCCTAAAAATAAATTAACCTATTAGTTGTCAATTTTTTTAAATGTTTGACTGGATAAGTTATATATATGCGCAAAAGTTGTATATTAGTATAATTATATTCAAGTTATGTTTTGTCTTTAAAGTATTTGATATTTTCGATTTTTCCTATTAGATTTTTTCATGAGGTTTCGTTTTTGTACATTTCTAGTAACATTGATTTTATTAGGGTGTGTGCTTGTAGAAGTTTCAGAGCACTCAAATGAACTACTAACCTGATGGGAACATCTACGGGACAGCTCTCTTCTAGTGTAGTTTTCTAATTGTCTTTGATATTCTGAAAAACATAGACTTTTTCGGCAGGAAGTTCAACAATACCAACAATAGTACAATCATCATCATCACTTTTTAATAAATTAGGGTAGTTTAGAGAGTCTTCCAATTTAGGAAATGTTTTCTAGTACCCATCATTTATAAAATAAAAATAATCCCTCTAAGAGAGAAAAATAATAATTATCCACAATCTCCGTATGAGAATTGTTATAAATGACCAATAAAAGCATTTCAATGAAAAATAAAAGACTGAGTAAGAGACAGATCGATACTATAATCTTGAAATATATATATGATATTTCATTGTAATATAAAATACAAACCAAAAATATAGCGCTTCAAACATGATAACTATATTCTGTTTAACTTACAGGTGAATTTTAAATTTGTCTACTTGTAACGATACGAAACATAAAATGCATACTTTCTCCTAACCTCAATAAGGATTGATATGTATAGAATGAAACTAAATTGTCAGGCGTAACAAGTATGTTTTTGGCGCCAAGTAATGTACATAAAATTCAAAAATCCTCAAATAAAGATCGGGACAGTTATGTATGTTTGCAGCTGATGTATTGACACGAACATTATGAATTTCAATAATGCAATAACGGAAATAATTTTTATGATAAAAGTGCTTAATCTATATTTTATCCTCTATATTATGAAATTTTTTGATAAAAATATGAAATACTGTGTTTATTTACAAGAGATCATACTGTGTAAAAATTGTTAGTGTAGGCCTAATGAAAACATTAAGGAGGAGAGACAATAGCTCAAAATTGTTTTCTGTATAGTTTTTAGTGGCTTGATAAAACGAAATTAGTTTTTAATTAAAAACCATTTCAATAACATAGTTGTTTAAGATTTTATATCAGTATATTTCGCTAAAAATAAGAGTCTACGTTTTTGAATCGTCAAAATTACGTTGTGTTTATAAAGGTTTTAAAATTCTTAAGAAATATCCAAATCAATTAAATTTAAACAAAAAATACTTGCAATTATTTCATTTTACATAATTATATTTTGTAATTCAGAAATTATGCTAAGTTCAACGTCACAAACAGAAGCTATGTTAATGGGTTAAGATTCTAGCGTTTTCTTTCATTTATTTCTACGTATTTAAATTATTTGAAAAGTAGACTTAATACTATACGCCAAAGTTGAATTGTTTCAGCTTATATTATTTATATGACCCTTCTTGCTTGAAATATTGTTTGTAATGGTTCAAATTCATTTAAAATTGTAGGTCCATTGAAGGTAAAATTAAAGTTTGCTTCCACTTCAAAAGTGAACATAGTGACTAACAAGACACAACATTTTTATGTCATTAAAGCTTAAAGAAATGAGACCTATTTCATATTCAGAATTTGTTACTCCACTGTATTGGAAATTAAAAGGCATTATATATGGTTTGTTCTCAGATTTTTACTATCAGCAATATCCAATTCTGTAGTTTTAAAGAATCATAATTATGCCAAAAAATAACTTTATTAAAAGCTGTATCAATTTGAAGATCTTCTTCCATTTTAAGTCCAAAGAATGAATTTTAAAAGTTAATTCACAATTTATGCTAATAAACAGTGACGTGATTCATTTATGATAAAATAGTAAGTCACAATGTCTAGTAACCTAATTCAATTTTTATTTGAGAATTCTTAAGCACAATTATATATAATTTATAGGTCTTACTTTGACAACCAGTCAGACGTTTTGTCCACCTTTTGAAGAGCCAGCCGTGTGCGCTGACATATGCAACAGATGCGATGGTGGAATTCCTTGTCCCTACGTATGCATACCTGGTTGTCAATGTATACCAGGATTTACTAGGGATAGCAATATGAATTGCATACCGTTTAACGAATGTCCAGGTGAGTAAATAAATTATACTAGAAACACATATACAAATCATTGAAGTTATACTAAATGTTTATTCTTATATCTTATTTATAAATTTTATAATTTTCAATAATTAGTTCATTATTAATCATTAAGTAGCAGCATAAGAGTCTAAGCCTTATTAATTAGTTATTTTAAGCAGTACTTTTTAATGCAATATATTTAATTGTTCTTTTTTAATTTTGAATTACTTTAATCAAAATTATTAAATAAATATTTTTTCTTAAATAAATACCTAAATGACTGGGTCTTTATACATCTAGTCAAATGAGAAACCTAATCATCGTGCAGCTACTTTTAACGCTCTGTCAGAATCTGAGAGATTTAGATTGTAGTTTGAAGAAGCTTAAACTTAAAAAAACTTCATTGTGGTTTAATTTCAGTATTAATTACGCTTTATAAGAATTTTATGAAAACGTATTTATAAAGTTTAATATATTTATCTCACGGAACACTGAATAACATAAAAATACTGATTTAAATATATTATAGAAAATTTCAGATCATGAAAAAGAAATTGTCTTTATAAAATGAAATTAATTTTTGCCTCATGTTGAATAATGTTTGTCTTGAGAAATGTATTTTCTACAAAGAAACATAAATTATAAATTTGAACAAATAATATATTCGGTAATCTTAAGTATTTACTTTTAAAAGTTTATGTAAACAAATTTTTGTTATATTTGTGCATTATTACAATCTTGTCAGGATTCCAAAATAAACGATTATGAGAATCTCTGCTCTGAGTTAGAGCATAATTAATTTTACTATTAAATAATATAAAATATTTTTCAATAAATATTTAGTAAATGATAATAAACATGACATTATAGTTTCAGGATCCAAGAATCAAAAGGTCAAATATAATTCCATGAAACCTGAAGAAAAACAAAAAATATTGAATTGGTTGAAAGATGATGGGGGCTGCCCTAGTAAAACAAAATGCAGAATTTCTTGCTTGAACCGTGGTTCATTTTACAAAGATGGTATATGTATTAGCCCTAGTAAAAAACGTTGCTTATGTGTAGCATGTGTGACAGAAGACCCTGATGAAGACGGGGGCAAATTAGGGTGTCCAGTAACAGACAAATGCAGCATAAGTTGCCAAAGTCGCAAGAAATCCGGCTATAAAAGTGGAATTTGCATTGGCCCCCGAAATATCACATGCCAATGCCTTACTTCATTGCCAAAGAATCAATCTTTCGTTGATGATGGGTTATTTAATATTGGTGGATGTCCAAATTCCCTATTTTGTACCACAACATGCATGACTCGTGGATTCAGATCAGGATTGTGCTTAGGATCAAAGAAAGAATATTGCAATTGTTTCATGACTGAAAATGCTGGTAAAAATGTAGGTACAAGAGAAAAATCAGGATGCCCAGATTTATTTAAATGCGTTGCTAGTTGTCAGAAAAAACAATTTCCAACTGGATATTGTAAAAATGAGGAATGCCTATGTATACAGGTTCCAAAGGAACCAATAACGCCCCGAGACAAATAAATAAAGAGTGTTCATAATCAAATGGTCACTTGTCATCTTGTTTTTTTAAAAAAATTATATTTGTTTTCGATATTATAAACATATCTTTCGAATGCAAATCTGAAAATATTATTTAAATTGTCTTATAAGGAAAATAAAAATAAATCACAAATATACAAAATGGTCTAAAAAACAAGATAAAAGTATTTTAAGATCGTTATTTCAAATATACGAATATTTCTTCCATATTATAATAGTACATATATTGACATTTCAGATGACTGATTCATCACGGGAAATAAATAATAAGCATTGTGATGATTATACTGACTTCAGAGAAAAAGCATTTGTCCTTAGAAAAATTTATTAAAATAGATGTCATCGTTCAACAAGCATGTTGTTCAGATTTTGGAAAGAAAGGAACACCTTGTGAAGAGGTAATAGAGCAAAAATTGGCCTGATATTCATTGACGGTATGGTGACAGTCTCAACATTTTACTGATTTATAAAGGATGTATCTCTCACCACAGAACTGCTTATAGTTTTCATGTGTTTTAGAACAGTATTTTATTTCATTGGATCCTAAGAAATTTACGGGACAAAGTGTCCTTTATGTAGTCTGGACTTAAATCCTACGTCCTTTTCTTAAGGAGTTACATCACAGACAAAATACATATGTTTCTAATTTACTAAATGAACTAAAATCAATCATCAGAGTTGATGTACTTGATTCCAACATACTCCAAATCTTTATTATAGAGTTTCAGAACAGGCTTTATAACATAACATTCGGGAACAGATATTTCGAGCCTCATGCAAATTAAATCTCATTTATACTTTTATTAAAAAATATAGGCTTCTTGCTCTCCCATGTTGTCCTTGTCCCACAATGATCACTTACTTTCTATAATGCTTTTTGAACCATGTAGTAGATTTTATCTTATAATCTGTTGCATGAAACATTTTTTAATTTTTTGCCATTTTTCATAGATGTAAGTATAATATACACAATGATTGCATATGGGTTTTATATTTAGTTATTAGATAAACACATAAAGTATACATAATAACTAAAACACAACTATTTATGACGAATAAGAGCAATGAACTGTAACAAGTACAATATATTTTTAAATACTTTGAAAACATATTCTTAAGATAAAGAAAACCTGTTTAAAAGTTAAGATGTAGTTGAAAAATATTTTAACAGATATTTCTCAGAAATCACATTATAGTCTTAAATCGATGTACCAAAATTAAACTGCTAGTGCATAAGAAAGAACTCTCAAGTCACCGCAAAATAATAATTTTAAAAACTAAAATTGGGTTTCTTTTTTTTAAATTTCTTCTTACATAATCGCAAGAGCACTACGTAGTAATCTGTTAAAATTCGTTTGTGACGACACATGTTTGATCAGCATAACGATCTTTAGTTTAATCAGAAATCTAACTTATTTCTTGATGTAAAAATATGTTTCAGCAAAAACAGTTGTAACCACCCTTAATTGTTTTAAAAATATTAAACAATTAATTAATTTAAAATTGCAAAATATTTTTTATAATTGCAGTATTAACACAGAAGTATTCACCAAAGTTTTGAAATTTAATCATTTTTAATACCAAATTAATGAAGGCCTTAAAATTTTTATTGCTTTCAAAGAACAGACTTAAAAACATAACGGATAAATGGTATTGTATCAATCAAATGATAATATTGTAATCAACTATTTTTTGACAGGGGTAAAATTTATGCTGTTCTTACAGCTGCATAACAAAATATTCGAAAGTTATATATATTCTAAATACATATATTTTTTTAAACTAGTAAGCTTAGTGTTTAGTAAGAAAATGGATTAATATGTATTCTTCTTTTTAATTGAAATAAATAATGTATATAATATTATCCAATTTCTTTATAATACATTTTCTGAAAATAAATACCAATAAAGTTAAGTTAAAATTGCAATTACAGGGAGAATGTTTGAAGGAAATCAAGAAAAGATTTCTCAGGAAACATATATTGAAGAAGTCAAAAATTGGGAAGATAACAAACGTGGATGCCCTGATGAAATTAAGTGTAAAAGGAACTGTCGTCATCGTGGTCTTCCTTATCTAGACGGAGTTTGTATTGGACCTCATAAAAAGCATTGTCACTGCTTAAATTGCTCAATTACACATGATAAAGATGACAGTGCTTCAAAACATGGTTGTCCAAATCTTGCAGTATGCATTAATCATTGTAAGATGAGTGGCCATAACACAGGTGCTTGCATTGGCCCAAAGAGGCTTACATGTGACTGTTCCTCAATAAAAACAGCAGAAGATGCTCCTGCATTTAAATCATCGTTGTTATCACCAAATACAGTTAGAGGTGGATGTCCAGTGGCTTCTTTTTGCTCAGTTTTCTGCAACTCTCGGGGTTTTAAAAAAGGACTCTGCTTAGGACCAAGAAAAGAATATTGTAATTGCTATGAGAGAATCTCATCTAGTCTTCGAGGACCTGCTATTGATGAAGTGAATAAGAAAAAAAACAAGGATGATAACGGAAAAAGGCAAGTTCAAGGAATCAAGAAATTTGTAAGCCCTCCCGAACCTAAGAAAGAAGTAAGGACTCAAGAACCCAAGAAAAAAGTAGGTGTGAGCGAAAGTGGTTCATGTCCAGATGTTGGAAAATGTGTAACTACTTGTCAAGCTAAAGGTAATACAGTTGGATTTTGCACTGGAGAAGGAAGGCGTGAATGTAAATGCGTAAAATAATACGATGAAGAACTATTCTAATGAACTCTTAGACATGTTGTTACTTATATGGGACAACTTAATCAGATCACAAAGTATATTGGCCACATCAAACAATATAACATTGTATTCAATACAATAAAGAGTAGCCAAAAATATAAGTTTTTCGACTTTAATTTATCACAGATTGTTAAAAAAAAAAAATGTTTATTTTTAAGTATATCCTAATTTATTTGATCTAAATCCATTTAAAGCGGATTAAATAATAAAATAGGAAAATATAAAAAACAAATTTATTTTTTATTCATTATTATTAACATTCTACGAAGAAGAAATTTTGGCAATATAAATTTAAGAAAGCACAATTTATGTACGCTTTTCAAAAACAGATATATCGATGACAGAAATAAAGCAGTAAAAAAAAAAAAAAAAAAAAAAAAAAAAAAAAAAAAAAAAAAAAAAAACCCACTTACTATAAAAAAAAAATTAATTAGAAAATTATTTTTCAGGAGAACATTTTATCTTTTAAAATGCATTTATAAATAAAAAACCTATAAATAATTTCATTGTATTAATTGCTTCATAATCTATTTCTATATTATCTAAACATGCATGAGAACTGAAAAAATTCCAAACGTCTATCTCTATAATTAAAATTTATTAAGCGTAATAAATTTATTTTTAAACAACTCAAACAAAATCTAAATTAATTAACTATATAAGAAAAAATAAAGGTTTAGAATTGAGTAAAATGTTTTAGAAAAACTGAAAAGAATCTTACAGAAGCTTTCATATAATGAAACAATCCTCTGAATATAAAAAAAAATATTTATTCTCACGAACTTTATTGTTCATTTAATGAATATTAGTCATGATTAAAAATTAAATACGATTGTTAAATTTATCTCAGAGTAATTGTATAGTTGGTCTAAAATATTTCTTGTGAGCTTTATTTTTGTAAGAATTATAAAAACATAATTCAAAGTTAAGTTTCTGAGATTGATTATTCAAAATTTATTAATTATACAACTGCATAATTGAAACCAATAGAAAATTATGAAATTTATACTAACAACTATGGAGCAAGTTTTATTTTCTTAATTAATTCTTCTGAATTTTAAAAAGTAAAAAAATAAATTATTAGTAAGAACTGAATATATTATTTAAAAAAATATATAATCACAATTTTGTTTAATCGTACTATATCATTTTCTAGCTCCCTAACCCATTAGAACTAACTTAGGTAAATTGAAATTGCATTTTTTCTTCTTTCTGGTAAATAATTTAATGAATCCGTTTGGCACATTTTCAGTTTTATAATCATTGAATATTACAGAACTATTTATATTAAGTCCAAACTTTTATCCATTTCTATAAATTTGATTTCACCAGAAGCAAATAATATTTATTTCTAAAAATGTTTTAAGAAAACCCTATTAATTTTGTTTTTATATTTATATTTTTACGATTTACGATACCTTCTCTTTTTATAACAAATATTGTAAAATTTTCGTTAAAAATTTCATATTTTGGTTTATATATATTCAACTAGTACAAAGTGTCCATTAAATTTTAAATATTCATTTTTTTGAATTAACAAGCTAATTAAATTTTTTGGCACTGAGCTATCAATAATCAAAA
>JAPDSC010088032.1:0-18944 GCA_026290005.1 Latrodectus geometricus | reverse complement strand
ACTTATTATGTCAAACCAATAGCCATATTTTATCTCGTGCTACAACACCTAGAAAGGTTTTTGATTTTTTTTTTTTAAATCAGAGTTGGGGTTCCCAAAAAATATCTCCAAAATATCAAAAAACATTTAATTAGTAATATTGTTAAAAGTGTAACCATGAATAAATTGAAAAATTAAATTTTTACCCATAAAATTTACTCATAGAATTTACTTTTATAAATTAAACTGTAAAAAATAGCTTACTCATAAGAACAGTTGTAATAAAAATTTAAACCACAAGGTAATAAAATATTGAATCGTTCTATTTATATTTTTTCAATTATTGTTTGAATATTAAAAATTAAAGTTCAGAATATTTTAAATACATAAATTGTGTTTTCTTTAAGATTTCAACAAAATAATTTAAATTACAAAAAACAAAATTAATGCTTTTGACGTTCAAGTTTTCACCAGCAAATTCTAATAAATACAAAAATGCAGTCAAAAAACTTTTGTAATTATTAATACAAGAATAAATTATTAATACGTGAATAAATAAAATTATTGATTTCCAGCAGAAGAAAATTATTGGAAATGCGTTTTATTTAACCCCACAATTATGCCACTAAATTGAGGTGCCATTGGTCGGCCTACAAATCAAGCAAAAAGGAGAAGAGAAGAAGGAGCTATAGAAACAAGTGAGCAGAGACAAGCTAGGGAAGAAAAATATCAATTTCACACTGCTCTTATTAGATCATTAGAAACGAGTGAACAGAGGCAAGCAAGGCAGCAAAAGAATCAAATTCACAAGGCACAGACAAAACGAACGATGCATACTGATTTGAATTTATGTGGTTTCAATTACAATCCCCTTTACAATTACAGTCTTAATCTAAGTGTAATAATTGGAAAAATAGATAAAAAGTGTACATATTGTGATGCTCAAAAATTTAAAAATGAAACACCAGGTATGTGCTGTGCAGGTGGAAAACTAAAGTTACCGCTTTCACCACCTACCCCATTATTAACTTTAGTATCAAGTGAAACAAGTTAATCAAAACATTTTTTCAATTTGATTGTTCCAAGCGATGTCATTTGGAAAAATGACATCGCTCGGAGCAACGAATATCGTTAGCGCAAATTATATGCTAACATTTGAAGTAAAAGAGCGAATTTATTACCAAACAGGATCACCACTACCCTTGCCAAATGCTTATCACAAATATCTTCAGATACATTTTATGAGAAATGCTGACGAACAAATCAACAGATGGTGTCAACTGAATATTAGTACTAAACGAGAGATCTTCACTAAATTAAAAAAATTTTTTGAACAAAATAATGAATTAATTAAATTATTTAAAACTGCTATTGAACAAATGCCATCTGACTATTACAAAGTAATAAAGGCAGATAAAACACATTTTGGTCAACATCGAAGACAATTGCCACTTCAACGAAAGATCGATGAAGTGGCAATTGTCATAGTTGGTGATGAATTTAAATCTCGGGATATAAGTCTTCCCCTTAGAAATGGTGACATCCAGCAAGTATCAGAAACGCATCCTTCATATGATGTATCGCAATATCCCATTCTATTTTGGCAAGGAGAGGATGGATATCATTTTAATATTAATATGAGAAATCCTGCAACTAATGGGGACAATACAAAAAGGTCAGTGCTGTGAATTATTATGCATATCAAACGATAATTCGTGAGAATGCTGATAATCATTTATTGAAATGCTTACAATTATTTCGTCAATACGTTGTAGACATGTATGCAAAAATATAAAGTGAAATACTTCTCTACATACGATTAAATCAAGTCAAATTGCGTTCTGAAGAGTATATCCATTTACGTGATGCAGTTGTAAATGATGTCACTATCAGGGAATTGGGAAAAATGGACATTTTGCCATCCACATATACAGGCAGCCCAAGATACATGAATGAATATGCACAAGATGAAATGACGTATGTTCGTGCATATGGCCATCCAAATTTTTTCATCACATTTATATGCAGTCTAGCATAGGATTAATTAAAGGAGCTCTTATTAACTGCATAATTACCATCAAATCATCATGATATTTCTGAACGATTTCTGCATGATATTACTGCAGATTATTATTAATCAATGTTCGTGGACCAACATCTTTCCAAGAATTAGAAACAGTCAATGGCCATGGGTGTGCTATATTTCGTGAGGCTTGCCAGAAATTAAGTCTCTCAGAAAATGATACTCATTGGAATATTTCACTTGCTGTTGCTTCTAATATAGCTTAACCACATCAAATACGTACACTATTTTCCATCATACTGACTGCATGCTTTTCGGCTAATACAAAGGATCTTTGGGAAAAATATAAAGATTATATGAGTGAAGACATTTTACATCACGCGCGTAGAATGCTAATCCCAACATTTAATTAATTTACATCAAATATATACAATGAAGCATTGATTTTAATTGAGAATGTATGTTTGACAATAGCCCAAAAATCACTGACAGAATTGTGTGGGAATGCTTGCTTCAAATATAATAAATATGACATATTCGACCGGGATATGACATATTCGGCTGGTAATGACATATTCAATCAGGATATACAACGAGAAACGCACTTACTTCGATGTAAATGAATTACAAATTTAGTTCGAATTAATCTGTCGAAATTGGTATCAGAACAAGAACAGAATATGACACAATTATAAATGCAATATCTAACAAGAATTGTGTTTTATATTTTTTAGAAGAACTTGGAGGCACTGGCAAAACTTTTCTTATTTCCTTTCTTTTGGCAACTATAAGATCACAAAATAATTTTGCACTTGCTATCGCATTATCTGGTATTGTAGCAACTCTTTTGAATGGTAGTCGAACAGCACATTCAGCATTGAAATTTTCATTAAATATGCAGGTAATTGAAACTTAACAGGTAATATTAGCAAATATTCTGGAATGGGAAAAGTACTGAGGTCATATCAGCTTATAATAGGGGATGAATGAACCATGGCACACAAGAAATCGTTGGAAGCACTTAATTCCGCATTAAAAGATTTGAGAGGAAATGAGCAGTTTTTTGGTGGTGCACTAGTTTTGTTAGCTGGTGACTTTCGAGAAACTCTACTAGTTATACCCCGTTCAACACATACAGGTGAATTGAATGTATGTCTCAAATCATCAGTGTCATGGCGGTATGTGGAGAAAATATCTTTAAGGACCAATATGCGTGTTCAATTATAACAAGATGAATCTTCTGAACGATTTGCAAAACTATTATTTGTATGGTAATTTGGGAATTGTAAAATATATTGTTAGATGTTGGGAATGGTAAACTGAAAATGAACGAATGTTGAATGAACACTATGTTAGATTACCGAATTTTTCAATTTTGTCACAATGTAAAATCTACTGATGAATTGATTGTCAAAGTATTTCCAAATTTATGGCAGAATTATAAAAATAATCAATGGGTTGGTGAGCGTGCTATATTAGCAGTCAATTTAATAAACTACACAATTCAAAATGAAATACCTGAAGGAGAAACAACATATAAATCTATAGATACTGTTGTCAATCACGATGAATCAGTTAATTATCAACAGAATTTTAAATTCATTGGATCTATCAGGAACGCCACCACATATTTTATCTTTGAAAATTGGTTCCCCAATCATCCTTCTACGAAATATAAATCCATCGCAACTAAGCAATAGGGCTAGGCTATCAGTAAAATAAATTAATGTATATCATAATTGAGGCAATCATTTTAAATGGAAAACTCCAAGGGGATCATACCATGCATTCCCATGATACCAATGGAATCTCCATTTGAATTCAAACATCTACAGCAGGGATGGCCAAGACGTCGACTGCGGTCGACTGGTCGACCGCGAAGACATTTTATAGTAGTCCGCGCAACCATCCCGATAGTGATCTCGGATATTAACAATTTAATTTATGACTTATGTCATAGAATTAATGAATTATTTAAAATAAAAATTTACTACAGTTTTTGCTTTAAAACCTAAAACAAATTGTACAAAGTAAGGCACTGAATTTTTCGTTTCACAGTGGAATTAAATCGAAACAATCTGACAAAGTGGGATGCTTAGATTATATCCAGTAGCCGGCGCATGATAGCGACGAGCCGAGTCGTCTAGTCTACCCGTCACTTCTGGCCGTTTAGTTTCACTTCTAAGTTAATTGTCTTACGTGGCAGGTTGCTCGCTTCCTACCGCACTGATACGAATTTGTTTAAAAACTGTTGAATGTTCGAACTGTTGATAAACTGTTAATTTGTTTTTCAACAACCCGTCCAAAATGACTCAGCCAGGAACCAGTGCTAAGAGAAGTAAAACATACCATTATCACAATGAGTGGGAAGATGATTTCTTTTTTTATTATGATGAAGGCGAAATGTGTTTGTCTCAAATGTAACTCAAGTGTAGCATTAACAAAAAAAGCAAACGTCGAAAGACATTTGAAAACCATGCACTTAAAATACGCTACAAACTTTCCAATCAGCAGTGAACTTCGAAAAGTTAAAGTACATGAATTAAAGTCGAATTTCCATTTATTTACGAAACCAGGCACCAAAGCTAAAACAGTAACATTGGCGTCGTTTAAAATTACAGAAGTTTTCATAAAGCGGGAGAAGTTCTTTTCCACGATTTTAAAAACAAATCTGAAATAATATCGTCAATAAATAATATTTCTTTGTCACGTAACACTGTGATGCGACGGACTGAAGCTATAAATAATAATTTGGAAAATTTATTAAATTACGATTTAAAAGCTTGTAAGTTCCTATCACATCAATGTGATGAATCCACAGATATTAGTGACATTGCACAGTTATGCCTTTTTGTGAGAATGGTTTTCGAAGATATGACTTCAAAAGAAGAATTATTAACTATAATTCCATTGAAAGGACAAACGAGGGGACAAAATATCTACAATTCATTTTAAAAAATTTATTGATAAGACCGGATTTCCAATACATAAGTTGTTCTCTATTACAACAAATGGAGCTCCAGCAATGGTCGGGAATCAAACTGGTTTTATAGCCTTATGCAATAATGATGAGGAAATTCTCAATTTTACCAGCTATCATTGAATTATCCATCAACAGGTATTGTGTTCAAAAACACTAAAGTCTAATGATATAAAGCAAATTGCTTTTAAAATCGTTCAATTCAATTCGTTCAAGAAGTCTTCAATAAAAAAAATTCAATTCGTTCAAGAAGTCTTCAGAGACGACAATTTCGCGTGCTTTTGGAAGAAACTGAATCAGAGTACGGAAATCTCTTATTGCACACACATGTGAGGTGGCTAAGCCGTGGTGCTTTTATAAAAAGATTTCGTATTCTGTTACCAGAAATAAGAAATTTTCTACAAATCAAAGGAAAGCACATTACTGAATTAGAAGATGAGAAATGGCTCCTGAAACTAGCTTTTCTCTGCGATATCACTGCAAAACTTAACGACTTAAACCTAAATCTACAAGGAAAGAATAAATGCTCAATTAAGAAAACATGAATTGAGAAACTTCAAAAACATGGAGGAAGAGTCATCCATAATCCAAATCGAGACTTTGAAGATTTCGCTGAACACTTAGATGTTTTGTTTGAAAATTTTGAAAGAAGATTCACTGACTTATTTAGGTTGGAAGAAATACTCAATTTTATGATATTTCCTTTTAATGAAAATGTCAATATTGATGGAATATCTGAAAAAATAAGATATTTATTGATACCACTTCAGTCACGGTCGAGGAAGAAATTATTAAATTAAGATGCTATATATTTCTTAAATCCAGAGCATCTAGCGATACTGATTTTTGGAAATTAATTTCTGAGGAAACGTTTCCAAATATTTACAAATTGGTTTTGTATTTGAAATCATATTTTGGATCGACGTATCTTTGCGAATCTCCTTTTTCAATCATGAACGCCATAAGAACTAAACATCGGTCGTGTTTAATAGATGAACATATAATTTCATGCTTACGCATTGCAATAAGCTCGTATCAGCCACAATATGGTAAACTTGTCGCAAATATACAGTGTCAAATTTCATCTAAACGAAGTGAATTAGATGGTCAATTTTTATGTACATGAATACTTTGATTATTTTCGCCAGTAAATTTTCATTTTGTAAGTACTAAGGTTTTTTTTTAATTAAAATTTTTTAATAAAAATTAGATAATATACCATTTTTTCTGTTTCCGAAAATAAATATATAAGCATATATGTTATTTCTGCCATTGGTAGACCACCTTCGATTTTTTAAATGTGGAGTAGACCACGGATCCCAAAAGTTTGGCCATCCCTGATCCTGTTTCCTGTAAGACTAGCCTTTGCCATGACCATTAACAAAACACAGGAACAATCGTTGTACGTATGTAGATTAAATTTGATAAATCCATGTACAGCTGTAAATTGTGTCTTCTAGAGTTGGAAAACCATCAAATTTATTTGTTCTTGCACCAAATTGGAAAACAAAAAATGTTGCATACTTACAAGCACTATAAGTTCAACATATGTAGGGATAATTTTAAAGTTAATTTTCATGTTGATGTATGGTATACATTTGATCATTAATAAATTATGTTTGAGACATTAAAACTGCCTTTTTGTTCAAACACAACAACATGTGAACGAGTACAACTAGTATTAAAATAAAAATACAAATGATCTAAACTTTATGGCTTTATTTATATACGATTCATAAAATCTTTTTAAAAATTTAAATGCCTTTTGTCACAGTAATATTTTAAGAGTAACATCAATTAACTGTTTTTTTGGCAAAGATCTTTTTTCCCTTGTGATTCACCACCACCAGTCATCTCCCCACCAGTCGGCTCCTTTTCCAAAGCACCTGCATCTGTTTCGTACGCAGCGTCCGTGTCCAAATCCATGTTTTACACAGTTCCTGTTGCATATGCCATGAATGCAAAGTCGTCCTCGGTCAGACCAGTCCCAGTCATCGTCTCCCCACCAGTCCCAGCCCTGGGCAAATGAAACTGAAAAGATTGCAAAAAATAGTTAAAATATTTGTAACGAAAATTCTAAAGAATGCTATGTAAAAAATAAATAAATAACAAGAAATCTTTATTTTTGCATCAAATTATATTTTCAATATAAGAGCACTAAAAATTTAAAGCATTTCTATCTTGAATATTTTACGACTTACATCGTTACCTTTAACTGTGGATACTTTATTTCTTTGCTAAGAACATTTAATATTTACTTATTTTTAATAGAATATTGTATTTTCATAATTTTTAATTTTTTTTTTGATAATTTCAGTTTTTTATTCCATAAAGTCATTTTATATGACCTTTAAATCTTTACTTAAAAATTTAGCAACTGCCAGAAATTGTATTTTGTGAGGATGATTTCAGAAATGCACAACTTTACTTTTTCCATTGCTGTTTGAAAAGTGTATTTGGGTCTCGATGGTGTTAAAACATGTTACGAACAGACAATGAAAATAAGCGAAATTTCATATGTGTTTTAAAAGATCGTAAAGTGTCAGTGTATAATGATTCTGAAATTTTATAATTAAAAGCATTTAACAAATTTTCATTAAATAATTTATTTTAATTATTGACTTAATTTGAAAATATTTAATGTTGCATTAACTTACAACAACACCCGAAGTTAAAATTGTAATTGTTTACCAGATATATAGAAGCACAAATATTATTAAGAAAAAGATTTCTAAAAGAAATTTTTTGTAATTAAAGCATAATTTTGTTTTAATCTGAAAATTTACTCAACAAAAAACTAAATCATGATTTTTGATGTATGTGATTGAAAACGGTTTTACATTGCAAGTTTTTTTTTTATGCCCCTATAATTTAAAACGTAGTTATTCTCAATTTAAATTAAATTAAACTAAAGAACCATGGACAAAAATGGGGAGGCCTGGAAGAAAATTATTGAGAAGGGCTGGCCTGAGCTGTCGTGCTACTGAGAAAATCGGAAGGAATTGAAGAACACGAAATATTGATACTGGAATGAACTTCTCAACATACGAATAATTTATGAGACATGAACATGCAATGGTTATTTCAAATAACAACCAATGAATTTAAAATTTTATCACTAACTTGAGTCTTATTAATTTAGAAAACAAAGCTAATTTCTTACAAGCTTGATTGCTGGAGAATGATTTTTTTCATTGATTGCCTTGATAACGACCAGCGTAATAAAAAAAAATCCTTTTTTTTCAATACTTAAAGAAAAATTAATTTTAAGTACTGATTAAATCACACATAAATTTTTCACATTGAAAAATTCCTTTAATAAATAAAGCACTAGTTTTGCTATCTTCTTACTGAATAGCAATTTAAAATATTAAGATAAAGCTACTGTAAATTCACTTTTCTTAAAATACAAGAATAAGTTTTTTTACGAGAATACCTTTTTATACCAAGTGTAAATAAATAATAATTTTTGTGGTTGTGAAATAAATATCAATTTAAATCATTAAATAGAGATTGTATCATTTAAAACTTTTAAAGAAAAATATATAGCCTTTTTTAATAAATGTAAAAGTATAGTAACAAAGGGAAATTTTGAAGAAAAAATAATTAAGTTTTCATATATTTGTTTGATTTTGATTGCAATTTAGATAAAAAATTACAAACATGGAATAGATTTGCAATACAGTATCCATATAAAACAGTCAATCAAATATTCATAATTATGTTTGATTCAAATAATTCAGTTAAATTTGTAAGCAAATATATAATTAGGAACTAAAATGAATTGATGTCCAAATAAAGAATATAAACGTAGAATTTATTTTTAACTTCTAATTTTTTAAAATTAGTTTCTAATATAAATGTAAGTTAAAAAAATTACGATTAAAGTAATAATGCATCTAGGGCATTATTATAGTTTATTACGCTTAATTCTATCAGTAATTTTCATATATGTATTCCTTCGGGGAAAATATGTATAAAATTTATTGAAGTCATCAGGAGCACATAAAAATTATTATTATTTTTTTTATTCTTTATTATTGTTAAATTAATAATAGAAGATATTTAAAAACTGATTGTGTGTCTTTCGTATATAATTACACACATATGTTTACAATGTTGTACACAGATTATAGTTTTTCTTTTAATAACTTTTAAAGAAAATTATTTGGCTCTAATATTATTTTACATAAAAAAATAGAATGTTGTATTTTAAAATATTGTTCATTACTCCGTAACTACGAATTGAAACATTTACAGAATTACATATCTAAAGAATATTACTACCTTTTGATAATTGCTATATAAAAGCGTAAAATTAGATAATTTTATAGGTTTGTAAATATGCGTTTCTGAAAATATAAATTCGATTCAAAAGGTCACTTAAATCGAAGGTTAGAAAGGGATTTAATTTAAAACTAGATTGCCGAATATATAAATTATTATGTATACCATTAAAAAGCGAAAAATAAATTCTTTTCAGGGACATTAATTTATAAAAGGTTTGTTTTGGAAGATTTTTAAAACTTAAGGAAATGTATTATATGTATTCAACTAAAATATTAAAATTTTTATATTTGGTTTAAAATAATCAATATGCTATCAAATGTTCTAGAGTACTTAATAATTATCACCAACATAATAATCTATTCTGAATTTATAGTTAACTTCATCTAAAAAATGTATGACTTATTAGTGAAACTAATTAAGAAAATAATATTAATAATTAATGAGCAAAAAAAAAAAATGAAATTTTAGAATATACTTTACCAGCCATGAGACATACTCCAATGAACAAAAGAAATGTTAATTTGTTCATATCTGCAAAACTTGTTCAGTGATCACTGTCTCTCGTTGTACCACGAACTGTGGGTAAGAGTTTTAAATTCATTCCTTTTATATACCTGATAATGAAATCAAATTCTGATGATATAAGCTTCATTTTGAGTTTTGGACAATGTCAATTGTTTTATAAATTCACTAAATAGACAAAAAACTTTTACGTAAATTGCAGCATGCGTTCTTTTATAAAGAAATTAAACCAATAGAGTTTAATGTGATGAACCAAGCTGTGTTTATAAAACAAAATAAAATTAATAAATTTCATAATAGTAAATAAATTAATACATAAGCAAATTTGTTAACATTGCATTATAAGCAAATGAAAACAGAAATAATTTACGAATATCCAAATTTCATTTTAACAGCTTAAAGCTGATATTGTAAGTTGTAGCTTAATATTAACAAATTAAATCTAGTAAAGATTAAATGAAATAAATGTTTATTAAAAATTGTTAATCTGCCCAAAGCATTATAAAATTGCATTATAATAAAACTTTTCGCATCTGTTTATAGTAGATTATACTGGTATCTTTATTTTCTTGAAATAAATGGATTAACATTTAAAGAAATTTGGATAATAATATTGTACGTAGTTTTTTCATAAATATTATATTACTTGGTTTAAAACTTAAATTCATTATTTTTGATTAAACTTAAACACATAACTGAGGAAACTAAAAACTTAATTGAAAAATGATTGAAAGTCTTTTAAAAGTTTCCTTCTAAACGTGTGTTCTAAATATACGAAAATAGTATAGATTAGAGCTTAGTTTTATGGATGGTGTGATTTATAATAAGACCAAAAAATTTGTGCTATTTATTTTTATGATGTTCACATGTCAATGTGTAAGATAACACAAAAGGAAAAATATACAGAGCTCAGAATTTAATAGAAAAAATTCACATATTATGAATACAATCCTTAAGTTACATTATTTAGAATTTTTATTTATCAAAGAAGATTACTTAGCAACTCACATTTACTTTATGATGATGTGTTTTGCTATGTCAAATTAGCTCTTTATAACACATAGGATATTTTAAATATAATATTTGATTACACTATATTCAGAATCAGACCATTCAGTTGATTTGGATTCAGTTGATTAATTTAACAGAGTATCTAAGAGACTATAAGAATAAATTGCTCTTCCTTTCTGATGTTACAAATGTAACTGATAGTGAATAATAGGGCACAAATGCTAATCCATAATATATATTCTATTTTAATTTATCAAATGATGAAAAATACATCAACTTAATAAATTTAATGATGAATTCAACTCGAGACATAATATCACTAAAATTTATGTTTATATTTCATTTTGAAAGAATAAACAAATGTTTTGTGGATGTAAAATACATCAGAAATAATTGATTGAAATATTAAAAATGTAAATATAACATATTATATTATCATCCCTCATATAATTTTAATGTAAAAGAAGAGTACTTGAGCATAGAATTTAAATTTAAATTTAATGGCAACTGTAACAAAAAATAACATTGATCTTATAAGTAAACCTTGTATGTTACTTCTGCTATTGAATCTTTTACTGGTGGATTTAAAAAAATGTTAGAACAAAATGTGTATTTTATGGCATATAAAGCATTGTAAGCTTTCTTAAAATCAAATAAGATTGGAATATTTCATGAATACAGTATACTTCTGCAAAAAAAAAACATTTAGAGAGTAAACCTGTCACTGTTTTTACTTCTTTATTAAATATATATATATATTTGCTTTTCTTTTAAATAGCTTTCAAATATTTTCCATATTTTAAATTAGTTATTTTTACCTTAGGCATTCAAAAATGATTATTCAATGTTATTTATTTAATATGTTTAAAAAATGATAGTTGTAACGGAACAACGCCCTCTAACGGTCAAAAACGAACTAAGTTATTAGATAAGCTGTAACCCAAGTGACTGCTGCTGCTCGAACATGTCTCCGATAATTGTTTCGTTCTAATGTTATGTTTTATATTGTGTTGTGTTTGTTTTCTCTGTGGAACATAGATGTTGTGAAATAAAAAGGTTTCCTTACATGAAATAAAAAGGAATAAAAAAGTGTGAACCGTTGTAGATTATTCCTTACACCTATACCACAGAAAGAAATGTGAAGCTATAACGTGAGGCCAAATTCGAAGAAACGATAAATATTTTGATAGGATTTACTTTTGTTAAATCATCAGAATTAATGAGTTTACCTAAACTCTGAATTCTTAATTGTTTAACTAAATAATTATATTTTCATTAATTTTGGTGCTCATCCAAACTTTAAACTAATAATTTCAAGCAGCAGCATATTTTTAGCTAATATGCTTTGATTCATTTGCATGTCTTATTAAATTCGTTTCGATTTTACTTTGACTCTGTTTTGCATCAATGTGTGAAAGGCTTAATGAGTTTAAGTAGTTGTATAATTAAATTATTTACTTTGGCAATAAAGGCATAATCGGATAATTTTATAAACGAAATTTGTAAAATTATTCAAAAGATATTTTAGTCACCCAGATTACTTTATAAGCAGGCATAAAAGCCACGAGTGTTTTTTGTTTCCTTTTCTTTCGGAAATCTGATTCTGTATTTGCAACAGATTTACAGTGATCCGTCGTTTTCCGCTGTTAATTGGGACTTGAATCTTCAACAAAGCTGAAAAATCGAGAAGTAGGATTTACCCATAGGTATTTTCATGTATACTGGTGCACGAGTGTTTTAAGTATATAAATAGCCTTTATACTTTACATATTTAAGACAAAAATCATAATAGTATTTATATTTACTTAAACACTTACCAGTACTAATTAATTAGATTAATTACAAAACCTTATACGGTAATTAAACGTTAATTAACATTGCTTTCTGAGAGAAGCGAAGAATCTTGTGCTGGAGGAGAAGCTCTCACTTGACTCGTGGAAGCTTTAAGGGACACTCGGAGACACTTCTGATGGAGGCGTTGATGGTAGAGTGGGGGCTTTACGTTGGAGAGATGCATGGAGATGAGAAGTTGTTGTCTTTGCTCTTTCTTTTCCTTCAAAATTCCCCTGTATAAGAAAATAATTTCGTCAACGTGATTGCTGAACTTGACAACTGAAATCATATTGTCATCAATGTCTTGTATAAATTGTTGCAGTTTCTCTAGGGTAAGTCTACGCTTTTCAGTTTCTTCTTCGTGGTAAGATACAACAAGAGAAGATGTTAGGTGAGACTGCGATGTTGTGCAGATAATGAGCACACAGTTATAAATCCATTCGTACACTTTCACTGGTCAATGTCACACAGGAAACCAATCACGTGTCTTTATGAGAGATTGTGGTATGTACTCTGAGTCAACTCATTTCTTTCTTAGACATGCAGGGATCTTTCTTTCTCGCACATCAACATTGAAACAAGGATCCATTCTGCAATGTAGCTGCCAACATGATTGAATTCTTTCATTTTTATTTTTTGATTCATATTTTGGAAAAACCCGTGAAGTACTGAAGCCCAAAACATGAAGCGTGAAGTGACGGGGGAATACTTTGGGAATACTGTGATACTTTTCAAATGTTTTTTTCGAAAAGAAGGAAGGGCGATTGTTTAATTATTAAATTGCATTTAAATTTTTTGTAAGTTTTTTGAAGAGATTTTATAAATATGTATATTTTTATATCTTTCATAAGCATAGTATTTTAAATCGAGAACAAAAGTGTTGAATTAACTAAAGCAAAACAAAAAAGAAAGTTTTTTGAAATTTATTTTTTATTCTTGTATGGATTTTATTGTTGTAGAAATTGTACATTAGGGTTTGTTACATTATCAAATGAATCATGTTTTTGAGAATGATTATTTGTCATAGTAAAATAATCTGCTACTCCCTATATAATTTGTTTACCATCTATAAAAATAATTAGATAATCTATTTGAAAGACTTTCTGAATAGTCTTAATACATTGTTTTGTGCACTAAAAAAAAAAAAATCATTCTCAATGGATACTCTATGAATAATTATCTTAATTGAATATTTCTGAAAACTAACTACGTTTGCACTGTTTTCTTAGTTCAAAAAGTTGTTTCCCAATGCTAGTAATAATTATTTTTTTCTAATTTATAAGATATTACTTTTTGGATTCAGTAGTAGGAAAGAAGGAAGTTTTTACAGTGTTTGCTATAGATTTTTTATTAATTGTATTGACTATTTTCTAGTAATATTGTAATAATTTACTGCAAAAGTATTACTATTTCTCTGTTATTCAACAAATTAAAATACATTATTTTATTTTAAATTGATTATACGGAGATAATGCTAAATGTATTTTGATTTGATGTTTCTGGTACTTGACGAATTTTACACTTAAGAATTTGCTTTTAGTATCATTTGATTTTCTAAATATTTAGACCTTAGTTAAGATATCGAATTTAATACTGTTTTGAACTTTAAACACTTTTTATATAATTCAATAATATTCAAAGATGGAATTTCTTGGCAAATCTAAAATCAAGACCTCCAAACTCTTGCAACAGAACTTGGTTTGGCTGTGTCTCAGATGTGATGAAAACAATTAGCCTTAGAGAACTTATAACAAAAACTGATTATTATGATTAAGAACTTGTGAAAAACTTGCTTAGCGTTACAATAGAAGTTTGCTTAAAAGCTGAAAAGATTACTGAAGATATCTGGATAAAAGTAGAAAAAGTAGTAGAACATGAGAGTTTAATCAAAGAAAAGGATATTGAAGTATTAAAATTACTTAAATTACATGCTGGAAAACAATAGCGAAATTGAAAATGAACGTCGTTATGAATTGGAAAAACTTGGGCTTCAGCTCAAAGCTCAAAAGGCATCTAACTCTGTTATAGCTGCCCTTGATTCAGAACACCCAAAATTCGAACTTAATCGTATCATTCCTAAATTTAATGCAAAAGAAGGGGAAATTGGATTATTTTTGATTATATTTGAGAGGCAGTTAAAATTTATGAATATTCCCGAGTCTTCTTGGACTCCATATTAAACTGATTCTTTCCCACATGAAATAGCATAACTGAAAAAAATTGCTAGAGAAAATGAATAAGATGCTGAAAATTAACAAAAAGGTGAAAGAAACGCTCCTTAAAAGATTTAGGGTTACTGCTTATAAACTTTGACAATTATTCTTTCTAAACAGGAAAAATTCTGATACAACATTGGGAGACTTTTACTTTGAATTATCTTCTTATTTTGAAGGTTGGATAAAAGAAATGAATGTTACAACTTTTGATCAAATCAAAAGATTAACTATTGCTGATCAAATTAAAAAAAGAACTCCACTAGATGTCAAGGATCATTTTATTGGTTCTTGCGCACATTGGGCTAATCCCTTAGATTTAGCTAAAAAACAGGATGCTTATGAGAATGTTTGGCAAGGAACAACGAAGAAACTGAGCCAGTCTCAAAAGGAAACTTATTCAAGGATGAAAACAGAAAAACTATCCCAGAAAGAAAATTTAATTCCGTGGTTAATGCTTCAGAAAACGTTCAAAATCGCTATTCAAAAGTTCCAATAAATCGTTTTGCCACTTCTAGATTAGGTAGAAGATCATCCATTCAATGTTTTGGTTGCGGAACGCCTGGAATAATCACATCAAAATGCCCTACTTGCACATGTTCTAAACATGAAGGTAAAGGTGGTCAATAGAACTTCGCGTTCTACCTAAAGCCAAGGATAACACAACACTCTTAGTAAAAGATTTTGTCCATGCAGCCGGTATTGTTCCTGATGTTTAAAATGAAATCTGGCATTTTTGCGAAAACCCGCAAAGACAGTATTTATTCCACGTAAAATCTACTAAAACAAGGGAACCATCAAATTCTTTTAAGACTTCAATAGTGCCTGAAATTATGACAGCTGTTCATCTGAGAAGTGACGTAGGGAGACATCTAACAGAAACACATCGAGAAAAACTAAATTGCTTGCTTCAAAACTGCAATCATTGCTTTGAATTAGGAGGAGAGCCCCCTCCTTTCTTTAAGCACAAAATAGAGACATTGATCCATCATCCTGCATCTGTTCCACAAAATCGTATGTCTCCGTCCAAAAAAGAAATATTTAAAGAACAAATTGATGAATTGTAAACAAAGAATATAATCGAACCATGCGAATCCACATATGCTGTTTCTGTTGTACTTGTTGCCCAATGGAAAACTTAGATTATGTGTAGACTACAGAGGTCTTAATGCTATTACAAAACCTGACACTTATCCATTACCTCGAATAGACGATATCTTGAACGAAGCTACACCGACATACCATATGTCCACCTTGATTTGCAATCTGGTTATTATCAGGTTCAAGTAGATGAAGCTGACTTGAACAAAACTGTTTTATTTGTCCTTTTGGAACTTACTATTATTTAGGTTTGGATTAAGAAATGCACCTGCCACTTTTCAACTCTTAATAGACAAATTCAGAAGTGGTCTGAAAAATGTCTTCGCACTCACCTACTTGGCTGATATCATAATCCTATCAGATTCCTGACAAGTATTTAAAAGATTTACAGACTATTTTTGAGACTTTCTCTTTTTAAACTTCATGCAAATAGAGATAAATGTAATTGTTCCTGTGAAAGTGTTAAATACTTGGGATTTTTGGATTACAAGAAATGGAAATGATTCTAAACGAGAGAAAATTGCATCCATTCAAAGAATTCCTGTTTTAACCATTGTCAAAGAACTATAAAACCCAATCGTTTTTACAAATCTGCTCATGGTTTAGAAGACATGTTCCAAACTTTGCGGACATAGAATGACCTCTTAGAAACCTAAATAAGAAAAGATTCAATTGGTCTTGGAGATTCGAACAGAAAAAAGCTTTTGAAACTTTGAAAGAACATTTGACAACAATCCTTGTGTTAAAGCAACTGGATGGATCTATGCCTTTTGTAATTCACAACAATACAATTAATTATGCCCTTGGTGCAGTCCTTCACCAATGAAATATCATAAAAGTACATGTTATTGAATATGCGAGTTATCTGTTGACCCCAGCAGAACGCAACTATTCGACTACTGTGCGAAAAGCCTTAGCAATGGTTTGGGTATTTGAAACTTTTCGTGACTACATCGACTATCAAGAAGTTAATATTGCTTCAGATCCTCCATCTCCTAAATGGCTTCTGAGCACAAAGTCTCAATCGAAATGCTTAGCAAAATAGGCCTTAAATATCAATCATTTAATTTCAGAATCGAATATACACCTGGAAAAGCTAATGTTTTAGCTGATATGTTCTCGAGACCAACTTACTTCCATGATGACAGTTGGTATATCGATAGAAATCGTGAATTTTTGCATACGATTTCTATCGATATACCAACTACGAAATCCAGTGATATTCGTTAAGAACAGTTAGCAGATCCAGGTCTAAAAATAATTATCGATTGTCTTAATGAAAGCAACGATAAGGATGAAAGCTTTGCTAATTATAGTAGTCAAGAATACATAATGATCAAAGGTATTGTGTATTCACCTGAAAATGAGTCAGAAGATGCTCAATTAGTTGTTCTCCTCTAAGAACGAAAAAGAATTTTGCAAGAACACCATGATGCTCCTACAGCTGCTCATTATGGCATGGAAGATACCTACAACAAGATTGCTTCTAGTATTTCCCAGGCATGACAAAGTGATATTCTGATTAAGTCAAAATATGTGCAGAATGTAATCGGTGTAAGCCAAGAAATCAGAAAAGCTTTACTTCTTAGAACACTTGCTTATGTGCAAAGATTCGAAACTCTTGTAATTGATCTCTTTGGTCCTCTTCCAGAAACCCTCTTTAGGAAAGAAATGGATGTTTATTCTGGAAGAAATAAGTACCAAATAGGTTGAGTTATTTGCTCTTAATGAAGCCACAGCGTCAAACTGTGCCAAAACGTTACTTTATCTACGTCATGGACTTCCTCGAAGGTTAATCAGTGACAACGGATCTCAATTTGTGAATGCCGTCATGCAGCATACTTGTCATCTGTTAGACATCAAACAGAATCTCATCTCTGTTTATCAACCTCAAGAAAATCCCTCTAAATGTAAGAACAAAGATTTGAAACATAGACTAGCTATTTTAGTAGGTGAATCACATGATACCTTGGAAGAACATCTTCCTATGATTCGTTTTGCAATGAATACAATGTGACACTACTAGTCACACTACATTATCATTTATATGCAATTCTGCTGAAAGCTTAGGACGACAGATGATGTTCATCGTAACATTAAATCAATTATTAATAAAGACAACTTCGTTGCAGAAATAACACTTTACTTGAAAAAGTTTGCTCGTCTGACTTCTCAAACCAGGGAGCGAGAAGAACAAAAACAAGATAGAAGAAAGGTGTAATTTGACATAAAACATTGGCAGGCTTATTATAAGCCAGGTGACAAAGTGTGGATTACTTTGCATCAAATAATTAATTTCAGGAACAAAAAAAGTAAAAAACAAATATTCTCAGAAGTGAAGGCCCATAGCTCATACTCACAAACAGGTCTCCTACGACGTATGATATTGCAGATCCTGCTTCACTTGATCAAATATTAAGTACATAATACACGAATGTGATGAAGTCTTACCAAAAACCTTCAGAGTCAAAATATAGAGGTCCAGATGCTCTCTTAAGAAAACGGGGAAGACCACGTAAAATCATCAGAAAATCAAATAATCCTTGCTCATCATCGAGACTATTTTAGAGCCAGAGGGAAAGTCTGTCACAGAACAATGCCCTCTTACGGTCAAAAACGAACTGACACATTATTAGATTAACTCTAACCCTAGAGATTGCTACTGCTCGAAAATCTCCAAGAATTATTACATTCTAATGTTATGTTTTTATACTGTGTTGTACGTGTGTTTTCTCTGCGGAACATAGATGTTGGAAAATGATGAGAAATGTTAAAAAAAAGCTAGCCATTGTAGATTATTCCTCACACCTATGCCACACAGATTATAAATGCATTTTCCCATGATTATTCTTATAATTACATTAAATATATTTTTAATTTACGGAAATATGAGTTTTCATATTATAAAGTTAAAACAGAAATGAGTTAATTCTTTTTGATATTGGTATATTTTTATTTTTTAACATTTCACAATTTTTATTTATTTCATTTT
>JAPDSC010088005.1:29340-52292 GCA_026290005.1 Latrodectus geometricus | reverse complement strand
ACATAATAAGATTTTACTTATTATGTAATAATCTCTGAATATATTTTACAGAATTGCAGAATAAAATCACTATCAACAATTTTTAAATTCAGAATAACACACAGGGAATGGTACAAATCTTAGTAAATATTTCTGATAGGAATGGGGAGTACAATTTTCGCTATGATATATATATATATATATATATATATATATATATATATATATATATATATAATATAGTTGCATATACATTTAGTTGCAAATTTTTACGATAAACTTATAAAATAATTTTAAAAATGTTCTTAGACTTTTTTATGTCGCACCGATTGCAAAGCTATGTTTCAGTTACTGACATTTGTTATTGAAAGGCCACTTTAAGTCTAATATTCTGATATTGAGTGAGTGAACATATTTTCTAATTTTCTATATTAAATGAAAATGTTGTTTGATTTTTTCCTTACTGTTTTGGGATTATTATTGTTGATTATATGTATGTTCGGCAATAGAAAATATTTTGAGTTCCTTAGAAGTGTTCGAGGAACTTTTTATACCCTTGGAAAGAAATAAATCCCTAAAAATATGTAAGGTCATACCAGTCGATGGAAAGAGACAAGATTTTGACTAACGCCCGACGATTCCACTGGGGTACCTAAATGATCCCTTATTATAGGGTAAAATTCTTCCCGGCGTCTTGTACTACGTAATTAGGGATTAACGGTGATTATGATTCGGTTCTTTGGTAAAGATCTTTGCATTTCGTATGCGGCCAGAGCATGAATTGGAATAACGGTTATTTTGATGAACAGAATCAGTTCCCTTCCCCTTGAGCCGTAAGGGGACTTTAAGGGGCTCAATCAGATAAAAAGGACGAGGTCGAAGGGGTAAGCATTTTTTACTTTCGAGTAGCTTCCGAAAAATGAGTATTTGGAAATATAAATTGTAACGTTTAAAAAAATAATAAACCCATTTTGTACTTTTTGTTTTTCTAATTCGAATCCTAAAAATGGGACATTGGAATCCTAGAAAGATGGAATCCTAAAAATTAGAATGGGGTATTGTAATCTTAAAAATAGAATGTATACATCGAATCCTACAAATAGAACGGGACATATGAATATAAGAAATGGAAGGGGTACTCGAGTTATATAAAAATGGAATGGAACACATACGAGTCATGGGAATACAATGGAATACTGAAATCCTAAAAATAGAATGAATCAGAGTAGAATCCTCAGTATATCCGAAACCTAATATTAAAATGGAACATTCCAACTTCAAGAATTTCAAATGGAACATTTGAACAACAAAATTAACTGCCACAGTAGAAAGTGGGAAATTAAATCTATACTAAGAAATTCATTTTGAAAATTAAATCTCGAAAAATTATAAAAAATATTTCAGATTCAAAAACTGTGTGTGTGTGTGAGTAATATATTAAGTATATTAATTCTTATTGTGGTATAAAATATTGTTCTGGTTGAAGTTATAAGCAAAACTATAGCTCTTATTCATAGTCTATACTTTTTACCATGTAAAAATTTCCATATATATATTTATATATATCCAATTTATTTTTTATTTATTTGAATATCTTTTTATTTATCATCATTCTTGTCATCTATTTTATAAAAAGATGGATTTGGCTTTAGTTTTTGCCATCGACATCCTACGATATTATTCACCAGATGTAAAATTATAGAACTTTATATGAATTTATAAAATAAAAATCAAGATTATAACAAGAAAATTAAATATATTTGTTTTTCTTAGCGTGAAATCTCTTATTCAGATGCTCTCCGGGTGACAAAAGGCGCATATGTGGAAACCCATTGACAAGAATCATGTCTACTTGAATCTACTTAATCGCAGGTTATTTTAAATTTGTACTTATTATACCTTATCAATTATTAAACACAGAAATGTCAGATATTTTTTATACAGATTGTACGTTTTAAAGAAGATAATTAAAATTCTGTAAGTTAAATATAAGCAATTTACTCATAAAAATATCTTAGATATGTAAGGTAATTCAAAAATGTAAACTATCATTTTATATTAAATTTTCCGACCTCTTTAGGAAGTTGCTTTTGTCAGAATGCTTATTACAGTACATATTACTTAAAAAAAATAGCACAGATGACGTTTTCTATTTTTAAATTATGTGACATATAATTCTGATATACATTTGAGTAAATTTCTTGCATATAACTTATAAGATTTTATACTAGTGTGTGTGTTAGTTATATAATAAATTTAAATTTTTTTTCTTTTGAATACCTTCTACTAGCCTTTTTCAAGTGTGTCCACGAACACAAACATTCACATTTTAATTTAAATAACATATTTTAATTTTAAATAAAAATGAGAACTGTCTTGAAACCTTTGTAAAGATCGTTATGGTTTTTTGGAGATTCATTACTCAATTTTAATTATGTAAGCCAAATTAATACTTAAATTAAATGTTATTGTTTTGTTCAATTTTATAATGTAGGGATTGAAGTAAAAACCCGTTTTAAAAACTCTATTGAATCTAAATAAAATGTAATTCTCCTCAATCTTCTCATATCTAACATACTAAATAACTGGTTTTTTTTGCTGGTAGAGTTCGTATTAATAAACAGCATCACCTTGTCCCTCATATATCGAGTAACATCTTGGCGGCAACATAGTCCTAAAGTCGCGATCTTTCGCTTGGCCAGAATACAGGAAAGAGATTAATTTCGGAAGGATATCCATGGTTCGGTCTGTCTTTGAGGATCTAGCTCACTTGACTTCTAAAAGGTAGAAAATATAATTTGTTCATTAGAAAATAAAAAATACTCCCATATAAGTATATGATATCAACATAAATATTATAAAATATTCTAAATATAAATATAATAACATAAAATGTCTTATATATTATTCAAAGAGCAAAAGCAAAATTATTTAATAATAAATTCTTGATAACGCATCTGTTACAATATTGTAGATAAAAGACTTAAGAGCTGTTGTCACCTGAAAGCATGAGATAGCCTTTGACCATTTCTATAATTAGGCATTCTTCGGGAGGATTTCTGTAAAATCCTTCAGAGTGTTGCGTTTTGTGAATTCCTTTATGGAAGTTAGATATGTCCATACTTTAAACTTATATATGTTTTCTTCTCAACGGTACTCTATTTGATTGTTTATTTCTGATTGACAAAATTAATAGGTTTAAGATTTCCATCAGTGTATGTTTCCGTGGGATAAAAAGATGAGGTCAACCTTTGAATTGGTGTCATTTGAATTGCTCTCCAGTTTACATCAAAACAAAGGAGGAATATTGGACTTAGTGGAGCATTTGACATGTTTTGGCTTTTTCTGCCTCACGAGTGAAAATTTGATACATGGAAGAAAAGAGCGTATCAGACCATTGAAAAGATCACGCTTGCAAATGTAGAACTTGAAATAGTCTGACAAAAATCACATAAGATTATGTCCATAATTATTAAAAATTATACTACAATTACATGACTAGTATAAATAGACTAATGTACGTAATATGTATATGTATATAAACAGTTTTAATATAATGTATATATGAAAAAAATGTATATAAACAGTAACTCTTAAATTACCGTACAAACTGTATCTGATAAGTCAAATACGTTTCTTCAAATATATTTTTACTAATATTTTTGCAATTAAATACTCAAAATATTTTTTCTGCTGTCAAACTTGCAGAATAAGAGCTTCATAAAAATTATGTAACATGATAAAAGGAAAAAAAAATCTTTAGGGTTGGATTTAAACTCATAGGATAGTTGTCAAATATGTTTTTAAAAATTGAATTCAATAAAAATACTTCAAACACATATTCCACTTATAACGTAACAAATTAAATTCCTTATGAACAAAAATCGACCAAAAAATAGTTATTCAACAGAAATAGCTATTTACCCACGGTAAAGGTTATTCAGTATTCAAAGAATCAACCTGAAGAAAAATGTTGCATAAAATTAACAATGCATTCTCTAATTGACCTAGTGATAGGACAAATGGTTTTTAGAAGAATAGATCTTAACTTCGACCCCAGCTACCATTAAACAATAAGAAAAGCACGGTACGCTTCTGCATTTCTATTAAATGGGTGCTTAGAAATTTTTTTTTCAGAAACCAAGGCTTGTAGCGGATATTCAAATACCTTTCGAGTCATCAGCTACGAAGATGTTCGCTATGTGATGACAGATTCGGTCAATCTACAGGATATGTGAAATTTTCCCGAATTATGCCCATCTTATACGAAGCAATCATTCACTTCATTAAGTATTTATTTTATTAACGATGGAAATGGGCAATTTTTTTTGGACTACGTTTCTTTTTACTCAATATTCTAGTGATAAAAGGGCAAATGTTTCCAAGTTCTTTCGAAGTAACAAGAGTATTTTACTCAGCAGTTTTCATTGCAAAAATATGAGAGTTTTTCTTTGACTCCTACATTTTTTTTATGCAAACCTTGTATAAAAGTGTTGCCATTTTTTGATCAACAGTTTCTATTGCATTGATGGAAGAAATGAAAATTTTTTCAAAAATGTTTCCAATCTTAATTGAGAGTTGTCATTGTGTTATTCAACAATCTTTTGCAATAATACAGATAGTGAGTAATTTTTCCAAGGTTTTTAGATTTTAATCGAATGATATTTTTTAATTAGCAGTCTTCGTCATAGGAAATGGGCGATTTTAGCAAGCTCTTTTGATCATACTCGGATGACCTCATTATTTCACTTTGTATTATTGATCATAGTTATGCACTAACTGAGAATTTCTGAGATTTCTGTCGATCTTTCAAAACTGATGTCATTTTTTAATTTAAGTATTTTAAAGGGACGTTTTTATTTTATTCAATATTTTTCATCGCAGTAACTTCACAATATTTACACTGTAATTATGCAGCAAATGGACAAACTCTTTTTAATTTAATATGCTGTATAAGACAGATGTTATTATCACAATATTGTAGTAATGCATTTTTCCCCTAATATTTTCGATATTGTAGATAGCATTAGTTTATTTGAAAATCTATTAGGGGATACAAAAAACAGGCAAACTTTTCTATGCATTGGTCGTCTTTGAAGAAATTTTGCTATTCTTTCTGAATTTTTATTGTAATGATGAAAGAAGAGGGCAATTTTGCCAAAACCGCTTTCGAAATTACTTTAATTATTTTATCCCTATTGCAATGAATAATTTGGGAAATCGGCAATTTTTCTGATTTTTTTTATTTAATTCGAGTGACGTTATTATTTAATTCAATAATCTGCATAGCTGCATTTCAAAGACCGAGAAATTTTCTGAATTTTGCCCACCTTACATAGTTAAAGTCATTACTTTGTAATTTCTTAATTTTGTAATAATACAAAAAATGAAGACCTTACATTGTCATTATTTTATTTATAAATGATGTGCAAGAAATGGGCAATTTCACCCAAATTTTGCAGACATTATTCAAGTAGCTTTATTTTATTCACGCGTCTTCCACGGTTTTAATAATTTCCAACTTCAAAGATAAATTTAAATTATATCTTTTATATTTTTAAAAAAATAGTTTGAAATAGTTATAACGCCTACATGATGTAAAATATAAGTAATAATGTAACAATATAAACATGGTAAAATTAATATTTATGAGCACATACTTGCATATAATAAAAGTCACTAAGTAGTGAGAAATATTTTTACAAAACGATTACACCAAAAAGAAGCAAAGGTGAATGCCTGATAACGCTGGAAAGGGAAAAAAATATAAAATTATTGCAACACATTATCATATTAGCCTCATTCTTGATAATGACAAAAGCATCAATCAAATTATTTTTCCCTTCCCAAATGATTTCCAAATGAGTAGTATTTACATAAGATAAATTTACAGTCTGCCGCATAAAGTATTTACACTGTTTAAAATTTTGAAGGTTATTTTATTAAAAAATAAATAGGAAAATATTTGCTTGAAAACTTCATCGGTTAAAATAAATATGAATCTAGCGAGAATTAATCAAGCAAAGGATTATTAATAAATTGATCGGACGCAGACGATTCTATCTCAAACCAGAAAGTTTTTATCTTATAACATGGGTTGTTTATTTGTTTATTTTTTAACTCTTCGTTTCATGCATATTAATATAGAAGTTCATCCGATTTTCAAATGGACATATTAGAAGAAATATCTATCCCCAAAATAAAAAAAATTTCCTTTGCATATGCTTCATATTATAAAAAAAAGTTGTAGAAATGACACTTACATCGAATAAAGATGCTTTGCTAAATGATTTTTCAACATCGTCTGCTATCAATATATATATATGTAATTATGCTGTACGAATACATAGCATTGTCTTTTATCGTTTAAATTAATCATCTGTTTTTTTATGGAACTCGTTAAAATACTTATACAATTTACATCAAAGTGTAAGCAACAATTATTGTGAAAGGCATTGTAAGCAGCCACGGACCCACTTTCTATTCAGCCGTGAGTTCGTGAATTTATCCTTGATATACTTACAAAATGTCAGTAAAATTTTATACGTAGCTATGCGGCCCTTTCTCAACCAAATAGATTCTAATACTTCTCCAGGTTTTTCTAATATTCATTTTGTGAAGAATTCGTCAACATCTATTATTTCTTACCATTTTTTATAAGAATTTTTTTTAAAAAAAAAAAGTTATGTTATTCTGGGGTAAAAAAGCGTACCTTAACTTTTTTTCATGGTATGTTGTTTTTACAACATTGTGGCTATATAATCACTTTCAAAGATTCATAATTTATTAACTTGCCGTGTTAAAACATCGAAACGTTTTTCATCAGCTATGATTTTTGAAATAATACAGAGGTTACTGTTTTCAAAACTAATGCGTTTCAATTTTTTGTGCTCAATTAAATGATGGAGTATTCAGCAGCAATTATTTTTAAGTACAACTCCTCATGAATAATTTGACCATGCAAAACCATGTAAAAAATTATCATAGATTATCATTTTTTGCATGATCAACGCATAATCTACGATTGCAACTGATAATAGATTTGCTGTGAGTTTCTTTATCTCGATGGGGTTTTCCACTTTTGTTAAATTCTGCACATCATTGCATTGCGTACGAGATGGCCGTTCATTTTCAAGTGATAATTGTAGACATTGAATGTATTTTGATTTAATCCCAAACAAATAACGTCATAGGAAACCATAAGTCTATGATGTTCTTGTATCAATTTGATTTTTTTCTTCGATCAAAACTTTATTCTAAATTACTTGCTCGCGGATAATCAAAAAAATATTCTTTAAATGATAAAATAGGTCATATTTTCAAATCTAACAATTATTTTTTGTACCTTTTTTTGCCTGCGCATATCTTTAAATGACTTTCTTATACTCATCTAAACTGAACGTTCTTTGTAATCTTTGTATAAACATGTCGCCATTGTTATCTCCACTTCAAACACTTCAATGTTACATGCTCATCAAAGAGTATTGTCTTTCATAAGAGACAATACACTTTGATGAGCATGTAGCATCTATCTGCATTTGAAATATGAAGGTTTTCTGTTAAATTGAACCAAGCACTTTCCAATGAGTTCAACAGTCTGTGGTTTCGATTTCCAACTTGGACGTAAGATATTTGAGGTCATCCTAGCTTTGTGTTAAAAAATATTCGTTGACCAAAAAACCGACCTACCAGCCCTTTCTAAATATGAATGTAACGATTTTCTTTACAGCAGAAACTTTTCATTGTTAATTAATAGTGGTGGCGATCATATTTACAACATTCTATTCGTATTTTCTCCCTCCAATCTTTAGACTACTTTGAAACCATATCGAAATATAAAACTAATGTAAACATGTGGAGAAGAAAGGAAGAATTATATAATAATTGGTAAACTTCAATCATGATTACAGTTCTATTTTTCCTATAAGAATTTTTCACTTTGATTCAACTAATATAAATAAATTTTATTGTATATTAAACTTGAATATTTTTAAAATAACAAATAACAGTTAATTTCAATTTTGATTTCATAACGTATTAACTGCTAGTAACACTTATTTCCTAAAATACCTTACAAAAATATTGAGTAATCCTTGTGATTTAAAACGTGTTCTGTAATCACATGTGTGCACAGGCTATTTAGCCGTGTAAATATTGCATATCAGTTCAAGAAACAAGATAAAATAATTCAAAGTGTAACAAGAGAAAGCTATTTTTTATCAAACAGTGGTCTTCTTTCCTTGTCATTATTATAGATTAATGTTCATTTTAAAGAGCTAATTTGAAAATAGATACCTTTATGAACTTAATATGTTATTATATAAGTGGGGAATTTTTCTAATTGCAGGTTTTCAGTGACTAATTCCAGTTATTATAATGCAATTTTTGAATACTTTCACGCTTACGAACAATTATTCAAATTATGTAGTACTTATCAATCACCGATTAATTATCTCTTATTTCCAAAAGATATCAAAGATAATCCTTTTATTAATTGCCTCATAAAAAAATATCTCAAACCGTTGATGAAGAGCAATTGTTCGTCTTCGTGCAAAAACGCTATTAATATTTTCATGCGTGCGAAAGAGACATTAAAAAAATTATTTTCCCTAAATTTCACTAAAAAATTATCAGTATATACATAGATTATCAAAACAAGTACAGCATTAATTTCTAAGTACACATATTTACAGTATGATTTAATATCTGGTTAAAAATAGACGCAGTTATACAATGTGAGTATACTTTAAGGTGTGTTTTAGACCATCTTCGTTTTTTATCTGTGTCTTTCGCGTTATTCACCATGGAATCGAATTTGGAACCTTTCAATCTGAAGGCCGATATCTTATTGAAAATTCTTACAAAAAAGTTGACAATTATTCTTGCCTTTTCTGAAGTTAGAAATTAAATGTTAATTTTGATGAATATTTAGAGATGAACTCCTGATTTTAAATAGAGCAGTGTGTGGGTAAATTTCTGGGCTTCTTTTCGTACGATATGTGAATAGAACTAATAAAAAGAAAACATCATATATGATAGGTTGTACATTAGAATTTGATTCTGAGTTATAAATTTGTAAAAATTAAACATTTGACGAAAGTAAGGCGCAAATAACTGTTCCTCACGACACAAAAATTCATCTGGTCTTATAATTTCTAAATAAGTTTATAAAAAATCATCTTAATGTCATCGGAAGGCATAACGGCCTAATAGGAACAATTATCACCTTCGTAATTGGAAAATAGTGAGTTCGATACCTGACCCTGACAAAGAGCATTGCTCCTAAGGATGTTTAAATGCTTCATAGAAACCAATGTTACTATAACGTGATAGGAAGAGAAGGATACCTGCTTAGAACACCATCTCGTTACTTGACTGAGGTTCACAATGGTAAGGTAGACGGGGATATATTCAGTGATTCAAGTCGGGAAAACACAAAGTCGAAACAGTATCGCATTTACTTAACTCCCGTTGAAAACTCTTATGTAGTCAAATGTAAAAGGATTCCTTCTGGTCCGTTGAAAGTATCGAACCAGCTTGCAAAAGAACGTGGCCATATTATTCTGCCAAGTAGCATCGAAATGGAACTACGCATACTGAAAACTCTAAAGTCTAACAGTCAACCATTGGTTTTGCATAGAAGATTAGACGTCATTTTTGACAATATTTTAGGCTATGTTTACCAGCATCGATCGGCAAAAATATTTTACAGGATACACAACGCAATATAAGTCATCGGAAATTTTCAAAGGAAGAAGGAAAAAAAAAAAAAATACTGAAATTGATGTCCCGTAACAGCAACAAAACTTTTTTTTTATCCTCATGCATTTGCTCTTTGCTTCTTATCAAAAAGTTTTGCTCTTTATCAGAATCGAAATGTTTTACAACTTCATACTTTTTACGAATTTGGCGAAAACAAATCTACAATCGCTTATCAATCAACCGCATCTTGACATTTGTTTACACGAAGTAAAAGAATAAATAAATGACCCCGCATATCAGTAGGCATCTCTGATTCCTTAACCCCCACATTTTTTCCCCTTTCCAACTCGTCTAAAAAAAAAACCAGCAGCAGCAAAAACTCAATCGTATTGTCTGCATTTGCTTCCGTTGATTTTTGGCGATAGAGATATCGCTCAGGAACTATAATTGGCTTAATTGGCGATTACTCGTAAAATTTGCGGTATTCTTATAATAGTGACTATTCGTTAGTCATTTAGCAAAACAAGCCACTGATAGGATATTTGTTTGTTTAGAGATGGTAGTAATTGCGAAAACGGCAGTTGCCATCTGGGAAAACAAATTTTATCGTTTTCTGTAACAAAAATTACGGTAGCAGGATGATTCCTATAATTTAAAAGTGATAAATAGATCTGATAATTTGTTGGGATTGACATTTTCATGATTGACCAGTGATAAACGGAATGTTTATATTTCGTCAGTTTTAAATTTATGGACCTATAGGTACTTTATATTTATGAAATTCAGCATTTATTCGAAATTGAGCCTATTTCGATTATCGTCTGCAGATTGCTTGGTATAACTGACATTTCAAAAAAGTAACCGTCTCATAAGAAAATACTCGAACTTTTTTTTCTCACATGAATTTCTAATAGATATTCGTGAAGAAAACTACGTATAATAAATAAAATTTTTCATGTGAGGAAATTTTCTAAAATCATTTAAAAATTTTGACTGTTTTAAATAAAGTAAATAATAATAATAATAAAAAAAAACAAATTTAAGAACAGCATTATTTTCTGCTTAGAGTATGGCATTAGAAAAGCTACTGTACAGTTCATAGAACATGTCTTATGACAAAAATTCATTATTTAACATTTTTTTTTTCTCAAAATTTTTGGATTCTCTAATTAAAAATATTGTAGGAAAATTCTTCTTGAAATATGAAAAAAATGTTGATAATCCCAATTTCAAAATTTCTATTTAATGTAAATGAACAAAGAAAATAAAAAATGGTAGTTCAAAAAATATCTTTTAAACCTTTATGAATAGTTACCGAATTTCCAATTATTTTGTTGATTGCCTAACTTCAGGGAAAGGTTTTCGTAAGTTAAAATGGAATTGTTTATGAGACATAGAGGATAGATTTTGAAAGCTTTTGTTGAGACTAGCAATTTGATGCTCAATTTGTTTTTAAAAATGGCAATCAATGATTGTCGAGTTTCCTCCTTATATTTGCATTGTAATGTAATGTCTTTTAAGTATGTATTCCTTCGGTATAGATACAATTTGAATTGCCAACGTGGTTAGGACATCTTATTATAAGAAGATAGAGATTCCAATTAAATCGAATATCTGTCATTTTTCACTATTGTGGCTGTGGTTGATAAATAAGTCGTGGTCATATATTGTTCATCAAATGAAATGATATCTCTGGGGATGGCAGGTCAAATATTGGAGGGCAGCCTTCTGCTTGGTCTCTGGTTCTTAATTACGAAGACTCTCAGCTTCTTCAGTAGCTTTCACTTAACTTGTCGAGCTAAATTCTGAGCAAGACACAAGGAAGCATGCTGGTGCTCTCAAAATTTGAATACATAAGTATTTAAGCTTCCTTATAATTAGTTATTTTTCGAGTTCTAATCATAAATTCTATTTTCTTCATCAGTTGTGCTTTTCTTAAATTTTTACTTTTTATTGCTTTAAAAATCAAATTATTACTTATGATCTTTAAACTTTTTTAATTAATTTTAACTAAATAATTGGAAATAATTATATTTGTTTAAATTTTAAACTAAGACTATCAAAGAGGAAAAAATAACAGTCAAAATGATATTAAATTAATATTATCAAAAGCTCGCAATTAATATGAAATAAAATCTCCAAAACGTACAGAAACGAAAATTTTTCCTTACTTGACTTACGTGAGAGGAAATGGGGCAGTCTGCTTTTCACAAATGCTACATTTCACGTCCCATTTAGTTTTGCTCTTATTAAAACAGAATTTTCTTGCAGTTTTCACTTTCCAATTAATGCTGTCAACCAGAATTGAAACTAAAGGTGATCCTGCTTGTAGGATGTTTATCGTCTTTTTCATTACTATCTTCAATAACACACACACGAAAATAAATAGATTCAAATTAGCAATAAATAGTTTTTAATTCTTTTTAAAGTTTTCTTTTAAATATCTTTATTTAAAATATTTGCAGTTATTTCAATTCTAATTTATAAAAGATATATCTTATAATTTAACTTAATTATCTATTACCGACTTGTCAGTGGGCACTTGAAAGGTCTCCTAGATTCTGGGCGTAGTAACAGGTTTCCTTTCTGCCCTAAATGTATGCAAGAACAGGAATCATCTTAGCATATTAGGACTGCCTTGAACTGGACTGGGAAGATATCCATAATTATTTATTTCTTGTATCGGGTTTCATTAAAGTCAGCGGTTTCACTTATCTGATCTGGCTCCGTCAGACCAGATGGAAGATAAGAAACAACAACAATAATTAACTTCTATCTTAAGTGAATAACTTAACTATCCAACTCACCTAGATAAGTTTAATTAACAAGAGATCTCAACTACAGTAGATATTTCCTACCATTCTATATCAACTACAATAGATATAAATCTTGTTCGTGTAGTATTAACAAAACCCTTTGCTAAAAGCAATGAAATTGCAGCATTTGACAGCATAAAAGGCGTACTTTTTTCCTTTGAAAATAGGTCTGAAAAACGGTCTTTTATGCCAACACTCAAATTTTGATTACAATCATTTAGGGAAATTTTCTCTATTCGAAGTCATGAAAAATTTTCTTTTTTCAACCTTGTGAAGTATGGGAATAGTGTAGTTACGGAGTTCTGAGAATATGCATGGGTTATTATCTACCATCACACACACAGATGGTTCTCTTAAATTTTCTAATTTTCGTAAGACTTAAGTGCGTGAAATTTCTACTGTTCAATTTTCTTAAATTTGTCGGCAAGATATGGCTCAAAAATAATGTCAGCATTGATACAGAATAGCATGCAAGCTACGTGTGATTGTTCATGCTAGGAAACATGAAAAATGGGCAACATGGACACATTTCGGACCACGCCCTGCTGATAAAATGATAAGAACTTGTCGGAATCAGGAGGAGGCTCTAAAAGAGCACAGTAAACATAGCTGCTAGTAAACTTAACTTTCTTTTCAACAAGAATATGTGTTATTTTGTTTGTTTTCATTTATAAAAAATGTTAAAATGTAGCATTTTATCTTTAAAATTGTTTCACATCGGAAATTTTGATTAAAATCTCAAAGATTGATCGGTTAATGCGATACCTTTCTGGCTATTTATTACTATCATTAGAAGCTGACTGCTTTGTAATTTCAAAGTAGTCAGCTCCTAATGATACAAATAAAAGGTCCAGTGATGAGGTCAACATCTGTATTGGTATTCTAATTTCTATGCCACGACTGACCAGACTTCAGACATAGGACTCGATAGAATTTTTTACGTTCACAAGTTCTTTCAGAACGATGGCTTTTAGATGAATGGTACTGAGTCTGTTCTCCTCCGGTTTCCAAAACGTCATTTCAATAACTATTCATATTAGCTGTGGTCTCTAAAATTAAAAAAAAATTAAATCAGAAAGTTAGTTATACAATGCGTTTTCGCCTTCTTTATTCTGATGATAAGAAACCGTAAAACGCTATGCTTTTGAGACATGGTGAAGTGATGAAGTTAACACCAAAACTGATTGCAAACTTCCTCACCACATAAACTGAAGGACATGGGACCTTATAAATGATTAGGGAGCATAGGCCCGTCAACACGGTGGTTTTCAATTGAATCAGTCAACGAATGCGCTACTTCCTAATATATCATTCACGATCAAGTTAGTGTAGCTCACAAAAGTATATGTAAAAGACAAATATTTATCCTTAACAAAACATTTCCAGATCATGTACAATAGTTCAAATCATTTAGTGCTCCGTTAAAAGTGCACACAGAAAGCTTTCTGTGAGGAATTGCCTCAACGAAGCCTGCAAAGCTGAAGTAGCTTCGTCATCTGCCGTGAATTCTGTACAAAATTTCCTTAACACTTAAATCAAGAAATTCGCATTGTGCTATGTCTGAATTATACAGAAGATGTGGTTGAATTTTCTTAAATGTTTATGAACAAGATAGGTATGCGGGAAGGTATTTAGCTTGGAAACCTTATAACATTCTGCATAGTAAGTTAGAGTAATCTAAAATGAATTCGTTGTCATTAGATATACATTTGAAAATAATTGGTGGATAGACTAATAGTAAAGTTTTAAATCATTCTTCTGTGTTTTACTTCACGAGTAAGCTTTTTCATTGATAGCCATCTGAAAAAAAAAAAAAAAAAAAAAAAAAAAAAAAAAAAAACTATTTCACCTATTATGACATATGTGCATATAAAAATAATAATCGAACGCCCATTACCAGTTCTTCACAGTGGGTGGATTCGAACCTTACACTATCTATTCCAATGAGCATAATTCCACTTATGTCCTTGAGTTGAGAGTCTTGGAATGAAGAGAATTCGCGTAGATATTATCATCCTTCTTTTGTTATGAGGGTAAATACTTAAGGAAAACATGGAGAAAACTGAGGAGGCAACTTTAGACATTGACCTCGTTATTAGATCATGGCATAAAATTAAATCACATCTAAAAACTTTCGACAGCTTCGAGTTGTTATAAATCGCCAGCAAGAAGCTTAGCTTATTCAAAACAAATAAATATAAAGTCTGAAAATTTTTGGTTTTACGTATTAATTTTTGAATAATTTGATAAAATATAACAATTTGAATTTAAAAACCAAAATGATTCTTATGAGGGTGGGGCTGTAGAGTAACTTTTTATATACGAATATCAATTTAGCCCTGTCCTATATCCTTAAGCGAATTCTGAACCAACACAGACATAAATGACGATATAGGGATCTAACCCACAAACTATTACATTGAAGACCAAATCCTAACCTGTCAATTACAAACTAGCCAAATCCATTAACGTGAAAAATGTGTGCTAATTTTCCGCTAAAATTTTTTATAAATTTAAATGCAACTATCATGAAACAAATATAAATTTTTGATTTAAACATTCCTCTACTGGTGCAACTTCAATCAATTCCAATCAATCGAGCTTTAAAGACAATGATTGCGCTTTTGTAACCAATATGTAATTGCTTACCACGTGATCTATTTCTACGTTCAAGAATGGGAAATGAGTTTCTCAGCAGGTTTCTCATTTAAAAGCGGACACTAACGTATGGTGTTGAGGAAGTATCAACTTAAATGAGAATCCTTTTTGCCTCAGGATGATGGAGTAGCTGGCAGAAGTATCTGCGGGGATTTAATTGCAGAAGATATTAGATATCCATTACGAGTCTGTCTTCCGATTTGCTAGGGAGATAATTTTCTGATAAAAAGAGTTGTTGGAACAAGACTTACTTGAAGAATACCGTGAAATATTTTTGATGAAGTGTAATATGAAACCTTTTGAAATTCAATGCTTTTGTCAAAATCGTCCATGAATAATAATTGTGCCATGAATCATAATTGTGCAATGTTTCAATTACATGTGTGTAGTTTCGAGACTTCACATTCGTTGCTACTTAAGCACCAAGCCTTATTTCTTGGGGAAAGTGTTTGTGACATCTTAAGCTCGTATTACACTTTATAACGAGTAGTTTATGTATGAAACTGGTAAGGTGAACACTATTATAAGGACTTTTTTTAAGCACTTTCTTTTATTATCTCCTTAAAAAAACAAGCTCTTCTGATTAGTGGTCCACATTCACAGAAAAAAAAACTCCTAAATATTATCCTGATACATTTGTCAACAGAAATACTACTCCCGTTTCCCGTTATTCAACAGTAACGTGGTTTGAAC
Organism: Latrodectus geometricus; assembly: GCA_026290005.1. Lineage (NCBI taxonomy): Eukaryota > Metazoa > Arthropoda > Arachnida > Araneae > Theridiidae > Latrodectus > Latrodectus geometricus. The sequence goes on along the minus strand of JAPDSC010088005.1, from coordinate 36,444 downwards.
CCATAACCCATTCTAACTTTAACTGTACTACTTAAACTGAAAAGAGATTTTACAATGACAATTTGAATTAACTTTTAAAAAATTTCTGAAATGCTTTCTTTTTAATGATTTATTTAAGCATATTTAACAGCGTCATCTCGCCTCAACCAACTTTCGGAGTTCATAAATAGAACAAAAAAAGGAATCATATGTATAAACCAGAGTATGCGTGTGTAAATACATTCGAAATAGGCCAGTGGTACAGCCTAGTTATTTAGTATATCAATTGTTATGTTCAAGTCCAAACAATGTTAAATAATGAGAGAAGGATGATATCGGAAGTAGTGAGATTAAATGCTCTCTTAACCAAAGATCCGTCGTGTTCGCTAAATGCAGCTAGGACACGTTTATAAATAGGATGTAGTCGCAATGTCCTCATAGTGAAATGATGTTTTTTTGGAGGGCAGGTCAAATATTAGGAGGTCTTCTTCTAAATTACAAAGATTGCCACCCAGCTGCTTCTACTAAATGGTAGGGCTCAATTCAGGGCCAGGTATAGTGAAGTATCTAGTGCAACAACAACTTTTTTACATATGCTCTTAAGGTAAATCCTGGGAAGTATTTCAGATTTGTTTGTAAAATGTGAGTGCGATTCCTTTATCTGTGAAAAGCCATCCAAGAAATCAAATCACAGTAAATGTTAAAAGTCTTTGAAAAAGCTATATCAGTTGTCAGATTATCTACTGTGCGCTACGTTTTTCATAAATAATGAGTAATTCTACACTATTAGACCTATACATTTAGATATATTACCATGTTTTAATTACTATTATTTATTTAGTCGTAAAAATATTTGGTTTTTAATAAAAAATGTTTTAAATTTTCTGTGAATTTTAATTCGATTAGATTAGATTAGAGGTTACCGTTATCGCTTTATGCAATCAAAACCACCGCTCTTCTGCGTTTTGGACCATTATGATCAGATGAGGTTAACAACTGAGCAATAGTACTTCCTCGCCGCTACATACTTCATCAGCGGAGTAACATTGGAACATTCGGAGCTTTCAACTTTAATAGGTATTCTAAGCACTACAGTCTTATCCCCTGACAAGTATCGAACCCGCTATCTTCTGGTCATAATACCAATGCTTCCCCCTCCCCCAACACACAAAACTGCAGATTCATAAAAGCATGATATGCCAATGAAACTATCGGATATTTGTCAATAACTCATCTCTATTTCCAACTAATAAGAAATTAACTTTAATCCTTGCTTTGAAAATTGGAATATCCATCATTATAGACAGAGCATTCTTTTTCCAGCAACGCAGTAGCGACAATGCTGACCTCTAGGTGATTTGAGAAGTTACAAAGTTTGTCCGACACAATCAATCCTCTTACAGAAAAAGTAATATATTCTTCTCCAAGCTCATCTATAAATTAACCGGCTTCTGTTCAATTCTCAACATCTTTAATCATTTTCAACAGAACAATTCATCTAGTTTACAACTGCAGAAATCGCATTTCAATCAGAAAACAAATTGTCGCGCCAAATTCGGTCGCCAAAAACTTTGGATTAACAACAAAAATCCTTTGAAAGCAATTGGGGTTTTTTAGAAATTATCGAAGCAAGTCATGCTTCGCACGTCTGCCGGGCATCTCTTCAAAGAAATGATGGATCACTGTTTTAACTGACCAAAATGAAACGTTCACCCAATCAGCAACACGTTCCATCTTTCTCTCATTTTGGCGATTCATTGGCGATCATTTGTCACTCATCTCCCCTCGGGGAATTCAAAGCTCCAAAGAAAAATTTCCCACAAAATAAGCACTAAATATAGTTAAGTTTTTCCTATAATGACTTTATAAATTTTGCTTCACTTTTTAATTTGTTTTGGCATAAATATTATTAGAATTTTATTAGAATACTATTAGAATATTCACTGAAAAAGAATAGCATAAAAAACCATGAAATATAACTAGCTCAATTTCAAAAATGTAACTGTTTCATATTCATTTGAACAGATTTAGTTTTCCGAATGTCCATCATTTCTTCCCAGGATTCTTCTTAATTTTAACCGCAGCAAAAATATTTCAGCAATTAATAATGGGGATTTAGTCATTCTAAAACCAACCGATAAATGAAAATAACCATGTATGTAACAATTTCAACACACACACACATTGTGTAAAATGAAAAATAACTAGAATAACTAAGTAAGAAAATTTCGATGAAACACAATATTATTATAACAGAATTAAAAAATTACCAGGAATTATTTATAATATATATTTCTGTTGTAAAATAGTACTTCAAACTAAATTATACCATGAAGACTTCATAATGTCTCATTCCAAAAAGTAATACTCGTATTTATTTATTATTCAATTATTGAAAGTAAAAAAATTATCAAAATATTATGGAAAACATAGTTTTAAAATTTTGATATATATGATAATCTATTCTATGGGTACTCTGGATGTAATAAGTTAGATTTAATGTTAATTGGAAAAATATAATAGAAAAAATATCGAAAAAAGATACATAATAATTTTATTAAAATTAAAAATTCCAAGTATTAAAAATAAGAGCCTAAGAACTATTTTAAGCGTTTTCAGTACTAAAATTTCAATTATTTATCTGTTATCAAACCATTGTAATAAAATTATTATAATTGAATTTGTATTAAGCAAAACAAAATGTTTGCTACTTAGGCATGTTGCCAACTAGAAAGAAAATATGCAAATTTTTATGTGTATAACTTTATCAAAATATAAAGGAAAATATTTTGTTTCAATTTGCACGCGTTGGTAATTTAAATGATTGAAATAAAAGGAAGAATAATGAATAAAAATAGTTATTTTTTCTTTTATTTAAGTGTAAAAGTTAGTTTGGCTTAAAATATGATAACATTTCAGAAAAAGATTCATGATTATGGCCACAACTTTTTATATAGCTAAAACAAAGAAACACTGAAAAAAGTGAAGCGTCGCTCTAATTTACAAAAGCAAAAGCTATGAGTCCAGCCACATACATATTAGAGATTTTTCGAGGGGCAGTTATTTTTATGTTTTTAGAACAGCTGATAGAGGTTCTAAAGTAATTTCAGTTGTAATGAGTATATTTCTGTCTGTAATATAACATTAACTTATAAATGTTGTAAATAAAAAAATTATGTATGATTTCTATAATCCATTATTAACTAGGAATTGTCAATTCAAATCTGAACATTTATTGCCTAGTTCGTAATTCTTGAAATATAATAATGGAAAACGATGTTCTCATTAATATGATGGTCATGAGAAAGAGACGAGATGGGAGAAGAGAACGTCCTTCTCGAATTTGTAAGTTAACAGGTTCGATATCTGTGATTGCATGTGAATTTTTGGTTTACAAAACACCATATGAAAATTTTTGATATATGTATTTAATTTTACTATAAAGCAATGGGAATTTGTATTTTTCGAAAAAAATGTCACTCTAAAGTCTGGAAGGTTTTATTCAAACACCTTCGCGCCATGAAGTCTTAGAAGCGTTAAATCTACCATAGGTTCAAACGTCCTTTAGCTAGTGTACTATTGTGTGAAATGGATGTCTTGCTATTTACTATTACTAGGTGTCAATTTTCTTACTTGACTATTGCTCAAAATTATGTGATAGTTAAAAGTGGAAATTATTGTCAAATGTGAAGAAATGTTTTTATACACAACCCACATTAAAAAAAAATTACATTTCAGAAAAACTAATTTCCTTTATAAAATTCTACGGTAGATAATGGTACCAGGATAACGTAACAGGCAAAGGATGTTGTTTAGCATTTTTTAAAATTAGTTTCATAATATTTTAAGGGAAGATATTTCTTTACTACTAAGCAGAGTTCTCATGTCATGAAACGGAAAATCTTCTAGGCACCCAACCTAACATACGTGTATCGAAAAAGATTACAGCTATACATATTTTAAAGTGCCAAATATGCAACATGAATATTTTGAGGCGCAAGCGGACAGCCTATCCGCGAAGCGAGTGTAAAGGCTGTAGAGTGTCCGCTGTATATGAATTCATTCCTGTGATGGGGTTTTTAAAAACCCCATCACAGGAAAATCACAGGGCACCCCTGGATAACATGAATATTTAATTGAATCGATTTAACAAATAAATTCATTTTTCTATATATAGAAAATCACTCAGTATTTATTTCACACTTAATACACTCAGTATTTATACAGACAAACTTAACATGTTAGTAATCTGCCGCCAAATAAAATTTAACAGCTAATTTTAAAAAGTATGTATATGAGCTTATTGCTTTAAATTTTTGTAGAATCTGATATCTTCCAGTTGATTTGAAATGTGTGTGACAGATCGTGGGTTCCCAACATAACTTTTATTTTTAATGAGGAAGTAGGTGGGTGAATTTAGGTCCTTTTGTGGGAAGAAATATTCGGCGAAAATTTTACTTAGAAAGGACTTGGTACTTGGTAAAGTGGATGGTTCAATGAGATTCCTGAGAGAATCTTCGAACTTAGCAGGCTAGTGTACAGAAAATTATTTCTGCACCCGATGTTCTTCGTCTGCTTTGGTACTGGACTCTAGCGGGATTATTGCTTGACCAACAATTGTGTTTAACTCATCACCTAAGATTAATTCGAAATGGTGAACTACTGGACCGTGTTTAGCAGAAACGGTCAATAATAGCAGTAAGAAGGAAAAGTGATTCAATAAAACAGGCTGCATTGGCTAGAGTGTTCGTTCTCATTATCGGAAGTTAATGAGTTCGAATCTTAACAAAATCGCAGATCTGCCGTATTCATTAAAGACAACTGGGGTGCGTAAAACAAGTCATGGTGCAAAGTACTCAATGTGAAAGTGAGAAAAGAAGAGTGCGAGCTCAGATGCCGACCTCTTTACTTGACTGTGCTTCAATTTTACGAAGTGATTGGTTATGGTCAGTGGTTTTTTTCATCAGCAGAGATAAATGGAGGAAAAAATTGCAAAACAAACGATACATAGTTTAATTTAAAAGTTAGCATTAAGTATTTTAAAATTTTTATACCCTCTGTATATTTTACTTATTAAATTAACGCAAAAGTGAAGGTACTGAATTACTAAACTATTTCCTTGAGAATTCGGAGAATGAATCGCTTGAAGAAAAACCCTATCTCGGCGATATTCTCAACGCTTTAGGAACTCAAATCACGCAGAAGTTCTCGCAGACGACACGACTTTGACAGATGGGGCTGAGAAACCGCATAAATTCCATATCCGAATTTGTATTGGAAGGGGGCGGGGCTCCGTAATGGAAGATATTAGCAGTGATCCGCGGCGATATCGACAACTTTGAGCCGCTCAGATAATTGCTTGGAATTGTGTCTAATTGCAGGTAATGAAAAAAACTGTCATGTTTATTTCGAATCTACGGGGCATTCGCAGATGATTGCCTGTCATGTTGCTTGTTTGGTAAAACCGCAGGAGTGATAAGACAATCACATTCATTTTGGTAGAAGGCTTGATGGGTGCTGATTGTATGGGATGGTAAGTATTTCATAAATAAAGGTTCAAACAAATCGTCCTTTTCTATTTTATTGTGAAAATATTTCTTTATATTACGATGAATCTGCTTATAAATTATACGAGTCATCAAAAATGATATTTTTAAGACAACTTATAAAATAATAAATTTTTTAATGAAGTTAAATGTTGTTTTCTTTTGGTTTGTTTGCCTTTCATTTTCTACACACAAGGGCTAATTAAAACGGAACTTGCGTTTTAAAGTGAACTTCGAACCACTTAAAGAAACAAAACCCAAAATCTTCATTTGTTTACTATATTTTTCCGGCTGCCTATATTTTCTGATAGTAAACCTCGTAATTTTGAAGAAGGTTCAAAGGACGAGGTTGACACCTGAGCCGGCATCTATTTCTTCATGAAATTCCATATCATTAGAAAGATATTGCAACCATAATATATTTTCGTACATCATTTCCGTAAGTAAACACGAAGGATATTCGATTGGGTCAAGTATAGAACTCATTACTTACCGATCATGAGAACAATGCTTTTCTCAACTAGGCCACCGAGGACATTCAATACGAATCCGGTTGACAATTTCTGTCGACTAAGTTTTTTCAAACGCATACTTCAGTCAAATGATAAGGTGGACACCTGAACTGGCATTCTTTTCTTTGCGCTATAAAGTCGAGATATTGCAATAATGATATATTTAATGTTTTCCCTACCATGATATCGCTACCTATATTAACCGAAGAAGTTACTACTTTTCTTTCGCGCAAGGCCGTCTCAGTAATTTTTCCCCTTCTTGCCCTGATAAGCACAAAGAAATGACTATTATGCTACGATAATACTGCCTTTTATGTTTAATGGATGTAAATATAATAGTAAGTTTTTTCAAACATAATATTAAACGGCTAGTGGCGAAAAAATAAAATGGTTGCCCAATTTCTAAATGAAATAAGCATTATAAAATGATCTTTAAAAGCATGACGATATTGGTATAATAATCGTAATTCATATTCAGGCAGCTGCTAACCAATAATCACCGTAAAAGTAATTTGCAGGAGATTCTTACATCCAAGCGTCTACAGTGCTCTTACTTAACCCCGGCATTGCCCTCGCATGTGCCAATGACTTAGGAAAACGTCAACAAAGGATTAGGAATGCATCAAAATAATGCAATCAATTTATTCTAGATATTTACAAGATTCTAGGCAAAAGGTGCAGAAATAATCCTTTCGACAAGGGTGTGAAAGGAACGAAACAATTATCTAAATAACATGGTTTCTTATTTTCCCGCGCTCTAATAGATAACTTAATGAATTGATAATCGAACACATTAATAGGTTTTTTATTACCGAAATAAATAATTCGAAAACAAAAGCTACGGGATATATTTCTTTGAGACAGAGCCAAAACCAGCCATTTTTGGTTTTTCTGCCGGAATAAATGAAAGAGGATCGTAGCTGAAGAAACAAAGTACAGGGAATATAGTTTGCTTACATGATGCCAATCGGTGGATTTGTATCTGGTTTGAGAAACTGAAGCCGCCAGGTTAAGTTCAGCATATATATATATATATATATATATATATATATATATATATATATATA
>JAPDSC010088005.1:0-26622 GCA_026290005.1 Latrodectus geometricus | reverse complement strand
TATATATATATATATATATATATATATATATATATATATATATATACTGGCTGTATCCCAGTGTACGGTACGCTATTTTTATACAATTAATATAATTATACAATATACAATTAATATAATTATATAATGTAAAATTATATTATTTTATAGAAATAATATAATTTTATACAATATTATATACAATTAATTATAATTGTATATATGCGTACCGTTGTATATATGCGTATCGTACAAGGAGCGTACCGTTCACTGGGAATTAACCATATATACTTAATGAAATTTATTATCATGGTGCTAACGTTCATTTACATCGTTAAATTTGTAATCGTTATGGTTGTAATTAATGCTTTTTCGTTAATATAATGTGAAAATTTTGAAAGTGGTGTTCCAGTTATTGTTAACACTTGATTATAGTTAAATCTTTAATCATCAAACTAACGATGATTAAAAGTTAAACAGTTTAATGAGAATGAGGTAGTTCGTGATGATTAAGATTTCGGTTTACAGAAATCGATAGAAGAAACGTAAGTTGTTTTCAAATAGCATAAAGTTTTAAATAGAGTGGAAATTTTCTTCAAATAAAATAAAAGTTAAAATCTCGATTACTAGAAGATGAAATAAAATTATTTTTAAATTTTATTAGATAAATATTTTCCAAAATCGTATGAAAAACTATTTAACGTAGAAAATGAATTTTATATCGCTAAGTCGTAGCTATGTTAATATATATCTCTAAAACCTATGAATTCGATAAGTGTTTTATATTTATAACAGGTATCGGAAACAAAATAATAATGAAATAGACCTAGAAAAAAAAGCAATACCGGAATCTAAAATTTAACAATTGCTAGTATTCGAGAATAAATAAAAATTTATTATATAAAAGGTTTTTAAATTTTGCAATTTTTATGCAATCATTTTCACGAGAAAAAAGTTCTTTTAAGACTATTTTATACGCGTGAAAAATATCAGCATAGTTTGCTGGACCATACACTCACATATATATATTCTTCTAAATTTATTTTATTTTATTTTTTATTTCCGCTTCCCCCGTTTTTCCTAAATTTAGTACCGTTTTTTACTTGGTTTCACAGATTATATGATTCCTTACTCCACTACAACATATTTATCTCGATTAAATCATCAAGTACTATTTCCGCGGAACAATTAAAATAAATCATATTATTTTACCACCCAGCATTCAAAGTGTGATCCTTTCCTTTCAGTTCATTTCCACACAAGTAAATAATCGTTATCGTAAATAATTATTGAGTAAACAAACCACCTGCTACAGGTCAATTTTACTTCCAAACTTCTATTTGTTTTGTGGCTATGAAGCTAATAAACGAGACATCGACGATCTGTAAATCTGCTGGCTTAAACACGAGCAGACGATTTTTATGATTCCTCAAACGTAAACAACGTCTTCATTAGTGTGTGTGGGGTGCCTGAAAAAATGAGCACAGACTCATAAAAAGCTCAGCATTAAGTTGTATTGTAGTCTTTGTTATTAATACATAAGCAAGAGAGCAGGCGTTGATAATTTAATTGGCGGAATACGAAATATGGGAAAAAGGGAAACAAACAATTGTTATTTATAAACTCCCCCCCAAACCTTAGATAAAAGCAGAAAAGTGGGGGGGGGGTAAGTTGAGAGTAAAATAATAGTATGTTAATAAACAGAACAATAAACTGATCATTTCTTTTTTCATAATTGATTTCGTCTATAAAAATGTTTTGTTTCAGTGTCAATCATTTAAAATTGTAAATTAGTGGTTCTCAACCACTGTACCGCGGCGTTTGTGAGCCTTCAAATTTAAGAAATATATATTGTAAAAATTATCATTCTCTTTTATTAAAAGTAAAATAATAAACGTATTTAATACATAATTATTCCACTGACAATGTACTTGGAACTTAGGACACCATATTTTCTATTTCTTATAGCTGATTTTTATCAGGTAGGATGATACTAGAGACCTAAAACTATAGGTTCAAACCTGACTTAATAAAATGCTTCCAACTTGGAGTGGACGTTTTTAGTGTTCAGGATTACATAAATATCGGTCCAAATAATATTAGCGTGCAGTGTGAATGAGCCTATATAATATTTAATTAATCAAACCAATATTGACTGATATTGGTTTATTAATTTAAAAAACACAGATATTGCAAATATATAATGATTGATGCTTAAAAGTAAATTAAAACTGAAATTAATTTACTTTATTTGTGACATGATATTAAATCTAAACATAAAGTTATGATAAATATTGTTAGCATCGATTAAAAAAAGTTATTAGATAGGATTTTATTATCATAATTAAAAATTAAATGCTAAGGATTTCTTGTATTTTTTAAAAAGCGTAAATTCAAATTTTTTGCATCCAAGTGACATCGAATTTGCTACGTCTTAGAAATGTTCTTTCAAAAGTGCTGTTTCTCTATACTATTGATAATTAAATTACTAGAATGCTTCCATAAACTCATTATTTAAATTTAAAAAAGTAATCTATGAATTTATTAATATTCCCCAAACTTTTCCCATTCAATAAATAAATTTAAAGCACGTGAACAGCAATTAGACAAGAAAATTAAATTGGCGATCTTCACCAACATTTCTTGTGTTCAAATTCAATATTCAGCTTATTCTTGATAGGCTTTACTTCTAGCTATTAGACAATATTTATGTACAAAAAAAAGTAGATAGACAATTTCAAATTTAACTGTTGTAGGAAAGCCCTGTGTCGTAGTGGTAACGCTTCGCAATTCCAATATACAAGTCTAAGGTTTGATCCTCAGGCTGGACAAGTTGACTCAGTCTTACATTCCTTCATGGAATAGATAAAACTGAGTGACAATCATGCTTGAGAACTTAACACAGGAGAGGTTCACGTTAGGCTGACAACCTAACCGGGATATATATACTTCGAATCAAAGGGATCACGGTCAAGAAAAGAAATCACACACGCACGCATATATATATATATATATATATATATATATATATATATATATATATATATATATATTAGGTTGGGGAAAAAGTTATCCATTATTTTTTCGGTAGACGTCTGTAGTGATCGCTATCTCGTGAGGTATCTATCAAACAATTTCAGATTGATGCTCGTTGGAAAGGTGACATTTGACACTAAAATAATCTCTTGCAGTTTTTTGTTTGATTAATTCAGTTATGAGTACAAGGTTTTAAAAATGGAAGACAACAAACAAAAAATTCAATACATTTTCGTTTTTCTCTTGTAACGGCGAAAAAGATAGCCGGGTGGCTAAAATTGTGAAAGGTGTTTATCGTCCTATATAAGACTGTAACAACCAGTTAGGTACAATTTTTATTTCGTCGATTCTGTTTGGGTATTTGGATGCTAAAGATGCACCTCGCATGGATACAATATCGTCGAGAATGTCTATAAAATATCAAAAATTATCAAACAGTATGTCAGCAGTCATAACTTCGCACAAGACCTAAAAACCTACATGAAAACTATTTTAAACCTTTTAACAAAGCGAATCTGAAAGAAGTTACAAAAAGTTCCCGTAAAAATAATGGATTTCTTTTTCCCCAACATAATATATACGTAAATTCAAAAATAAGGAAGAAAGGAAATATAAACTAAATAATTTATATATAATAGCATCATATATCAAGTAAATACTAACGTGCAAAATTTTATACGACATTTATTTTTTATTTACATTCCTAACAGCTTAGAGCTTTTCATCTTTAAAAATGAAATTTAAAAAAACGTCCATTTAAATCATTCATTTTTTTGCCTAGAGCTAAAAAGGTTCGAATTTTCAACCGTCTTCCTTTTCTCTCTATATTGATACATTGTATAAGATTTTTTTTAATGGTGTAACTTAAATAACTGAAAAGTTAACTGAAAATCCGTTATCATTAAATGATTTGCTATCTTTCGTTCGCAACTGATAAACATTGTTCAAGTCAGAACGTAATTATGCAATTTATCATATAAAACCTTAGATTCACAAAATATCCTTTGTTCAATTGCCAATCATTTAAAAGTTAATATGGTAATTACAATGTCGCCGATAGCAACGAAAGAAAAAGGAATATCTTTTCAAATATAGAGATGTCAAGCTAAATTCGATCTCAGTGGATGTCACGCGACAATTCTTTTTCTATTTTCAAATCGAATATATTATTTTTATTCTTTCTCTTTCAAATCGTTTTTTTAACCTACCACCCAGGTATGACAGCATGATAATAGAAATAAAATAGGCTCCAAAAGAAATAGAATTTTATTTCTTATTTCATGCACATGTACCTATTAAACAAAATGGCACAGTACATGGCGACTGTTTCACATCAAAGACGGGAGATTCTATCGAGTCAATTGATAATTGGAACAAGAAATCGTCTGCTCTGAGATCCTGTTGCCAATCGTTTGATTTTTGTTTCAGAAATTCTTGATCTGACAGTGTTCGGACAGTCAGAATGTCACTGCAAATTAATCTCACTGAAAAAATCGACAAATTGTGCGTATTCTTTTAGCTGACTTCCTTCTTTTTTCTTAGAGCCATCTAAAGAAATTTTTGGCAGGGTATAGAAAACTGATGAAAAGAAAACGATACGAATTATTGAAAAGATCAAATGCACAAGGAACTGCGGAACGTCAAAATCTTTTCGAGCAAATAATCTTAAATATTTGACATTCTTTCCAGTCACGAGTCAAATATTTAGCTTAGAGTTTTTCAAATATACTTACACAAATTATTTATCTTTTTTGCCAAGAGCTTTATTTGCCGTTTGTCAAAAATCTTATATTTATATAACTGTGCTGTGATTTTTTATTTTTATCGACGAAAATCTTTATGCACTGTAACTGTCAATTGATTTCAAATCATTGACAAGTCTTAAGTTGACATCTAAGCTGGAGTACTCTACTCGAAACTTCTGCACCACACCAATGGAAGAGCTTTAAACCTAATGAACATTCAATACGCATAAGCTCCGTCAGTACGTTGATTTTCATCAGGTGAGAGATTTAACTCCCCCACTGAATAATAATCGAGGAATAATTTACTACTTATCATTTACATGAATTGTCAAACTGATAGATTTTTAATAATATTTGCCATTTTACATATAATGCAGAATTTCATTTATTGGTTAAATATCTTGTAATCATATTTATGTTTAAATCAAAATTTTGATTCGTTTCCTTTTTATAAATATGGTCGATCCTTTTAAAAATAGCATTTTACAATTTAATGAGTATAAAAATGTAATAAACTAACTTTTATTTTAGGTTACAGATTTATAGCGATAACAATATTTAGAATTATATTTTTTCACATCGTTTCTTTACACAGTTATGCTAATCTAATGCATCATTCCAGGGTCTAGAAAATAACAGTTTTGATATCTAGACCATCTGAAAATAGTCGTGCTGAGATGGCTTATGCGCGTTTTAACTTTGTGCGAGGTTTGATACATGGCTGAATAGGAAATCGAATGGTTAATGCTTTAGAATTCAACTCAACAGTTCATCGGTGTAACCTCCCCGGGTGCAGTGTTTGTGTATGGATTCCACCTTAAACTGTAGGTTCTGATATAATTAGCGTTGATTTTAAATGGTGCTCATACAATGACAAATAAATCAATTACCTGTTAAAGTTGTGTAAATTTTCAGAAGAAATTCATTTGTCAATCACAAGGTCCAAATTATGTTGGTTTTAATTCAGCAGAAATTTACGAAAAGGAACGTGAAGCAATTAGCTATGAATGATTATTATAAAATTATTTGACTCTACGAACACGTGGTAATTTAGCGCATGAAAGAACTTGTCTATTTAAAGAAAAAAACAATCCGTTAGAAAACATTATAATGAAGCACTACAAGTAAAAAAAAAAAAAAAAATGAAAATATGATACTTATATTATTCAATAATATTTTAATATATTGTTTCAATATTTATTTTACATTCATTCCACTAATACTTAATTTGACATTCTGCGTTTCTTTATTTCAACTGTTTCTTATGGGGCTTATTTTATTTGTGATAACAGTGCACTCACCATATATATTTCTCATTCATTATTGTCACCCACACTCAGAGATCTCCAAAGACTGGGTAGCTTCACTCCATTAAGATCAGTAAAGGTATGCATCCTTCGCCACGGACAGTGATTGGGAGAGGGACCACATTCTCCCTCACTAGGTTTGCTGGAGCTCCATGGGTCGGTAACATCCGCTGGTATGGCGTGGATGCGGAGAGGAAGGTGCCAGCTCAGGTGTGACCCCGTCATCTGACAGTGGTTCAAAATTACGAAGCACTTTGCAATGTGGACGAGTATACCAAACCCGTTAACCTTAAAATTTCACGTCACGCTATGAAAACAGCCTTAAAGTTAGGGATATATAACAAAGAATTTCAATATTTCAAAAAGTTTTGAGGAAAATAGACTTCAATATGTATTTACCTCGTTCAACAGACAATAATTAATACAAAAACTATGAAAATGCTATAAGTTTCAGCAATTTTCCTAAAAAATTTAAAATGCGTCAAAATAATGTCTCCCGTATATACTAGAGTTAAAAAAAAAGTTAACAGATTCACACTGGCTTCTTGTAATTAGTTATATGATTTATTACAAATTTAGCTTTTGCGTTATGTAACGCCTAACTCTGAGGAAATTCTGAGAACTTTTGCAACCTGAAATAAAAAAAAAAGCAAGTTTTTGTTTTTTCCCTCACTGTAAAAAACACATTTTATGTTATAGAGCATAATTACATTTTATGATATGCTTTCTGCTAATGTCGTATTAAGCATCATGACCTAATTTCACCCAGGGTATCAAGTTTCTTATTCTGTTTTATTTCCACAATTCTCAGTAAAATTTCATAGTTTTGCGTTTTCACCTCAAATTGCCGACTCCTTGTTATTTTGAATCGTAAATAATGTTTTATTACCTACGTAACAGCAGCAGCAATAAAATGCGGGCGTAAGTTTTATTGCCGCTGATTTGTAGAAATACAGGTCTCAGTTTCAGTGGGAAGGTTTTCATAACAATAAAAACATTTTTTTTTTCCAAGTAGGGTGTGCTAAAGGAAGATTTACCATCCGCATTAGGGTTTTACTGCAGAAACAGGGGAGAAACAAAAAATCGTCAAAAATCAAAATATTCTATAGCATTTGATGAGAAAAAACTGTCTTCGATTATCGTTTTCTGCAAAGGAATCAACAATTTGTTACATATTTTTAAAAATCATTTGGAATTATAATGTAGCATTCATTAAGAAAAAAAAAAAACGGATTTTGTCATTTTTTTCATAGGTGGAACAGTGTTATTGTTCTGTAATAGTTAAGATATTGTCAGAATTAAACATTCCTTGGAAGAAAATAGTTTTCTTTGCAAATATATACAGTATCAATCACTGAAAAAAATTATCTACTAAAATCATCTTTCACAAACAATATATATATGTAAAGAAAATTATATCATTTTCAAGGCATTAAACAATGAAAGTATTCCATAGTTAAAAAAAAATCGTATGGAATCCTATTTCAGCATCTATTAAAATCACTTGCCATCAACACTTTCAAATGATGAAACGAAAGAATTTTAAAAACCAGATGGAATCAATCATTATGTATTCGTTAAAATCGTTTGCTACATTCATTTTCAATGGAGGAAAAAAAGGAAATGTTTCATATTTCAAGGAAATAATTGGAATAGTACAGTAACTCATATTGAAAAAATATCGTCCAAAATAAAAAATATCCGTCGTTAAAAATATTCATTTTCACAGTTGAAATATTTTAATTTTATTTTAAAAATTTAAGTTATTAAATTAATTTCTCTAGAAAAAGTTATGAAATTTTATCTGCTTTTCTTTATTAAAACATTAGAATATCTTGAAATTTTATAGAATTTTTCAAAGTGTTTTATTCCTTAAAAAATCTCGAATATTTTTATTGATTTTCCACAAGTGAACCAATGTTATCGTCAGAAATAATTAAGATTTAATCAAAATTTCAAAAGGCATTTATAGTAGGAAATTATTTTTCTTGAATCAGTTCTTTTATTTTTTATCTTCATTCTTAAAATGAGACAAAATTTTATACTAATACCTAATTTATTTATACCTAATTTAATCATTTCTCTATAACAAATATTCTCTATAAAACAGAAAATTGTTCCAAATATTTAAAGTAAAAAAAGAAAAGAAAATTCTTAAGGTGACAGGAAAAGGTTAATTTTGTTAAATATTGTAAAGAAAGTTAAATTTTACATGGGAACATGTTTAGAATTCTGAATTTATCAGTTCTTCGAGACGGAAATAATTTTTAACTGCTTATAATAATGCCACTAATGATTTATTAGAATTCATAACCGACGAAACAATCTTCATTTAATATTTTTCCATACTCTAAATAATTATAATGCTCTAAAATTTTTTAAAATACTGAAGAAATTTATTCACAAGAAGTCCATTAATATTTTATATTCATAAATTTATATATATATATATCTTTCACTTTTCTTACACAAGAAATGATTGTAATTATAAATATAACACGATTTATAGTACCAATTTATTTAGTTAGTTGTTTCAGAAATAACATTTTAATTTAATTATTATCTTTTTTACTGTAATATTGTTTACACAGGATGTTATTAAAATTTTAAATATTTCAAAAAAATTAAAAATATATATAATAAAATTAGAAATAAATGTCATTTCATTAATAACAATTTTGTACAAGATTTTCTTTATAAAACTATAAACTAATTGTTTAATTTTATTAACTATCGTAATTAAAGATAATAGTTTAAATTATTTTTATTTTTTCTTAACTATTAATATAGGACAATTCTATACAGAGTTATTTGATTTAAATTTGAATTAATCTTATTAAAAGGAAAAAGCAAAAGTATCATATTTTTCCTTCTCCATTTTTTACATAGAAAATTATAGTAATTATAAATGCATGCCTTAAGATAATACCAAGAATAAGAATATTATGAAAAATATATACAACAGAGCACATAATTAAATTGGAATTCCTCATAATTTGGAGTTGGATCTTCAGCACATAGCTTTAGGCATCACCTTAATGGACCTAAGCGACAATCAGGCCTCAAATGGCGCAGTCTTCCCACGCTACTGGTAGTCCATCCTACTTTTTTGACGAAGCTCTACCACCAAGAAATAGGCTGCACCAAAGATGTAGAGTACGCAAATAATGCCTACTTTTACAACGAAAGATTCGACACTAAAACTATCTATTAACTTAGTAAGTGAAACGCCATGCTACCGAAATTATTCCGCCAAGGGAGCCTTCAGGGGACGCCAAGATAATAAAAAATAACCAGAAGTTCCAACAAAAATCATTCCTTGTAGAGTTTTTGAATGTTTCCTCCTTTTTTCTTCAAACCATGAAATATTAACTGTATAATTAGAAGGAGATTCTTTCTCCTCTCTGTTAGAATATAGGGAGGAAAAAATGGCGCGATGTGTAATTATTCCATTTAACAAACTAAAAAAATAGTCGCCAAATTCAGCTTCTGTGACCTTTTTCCTTCGATTTTTCCTTTTTCTTGTAGTGAAATGAGAAAGCGAATCAAATTGCAATTCGAATAAAGAACTGAATAATTACGGTCGTTCATTCAACACTAGAGGAGAAAAAAACCCTATTTTCAATTTTTTTATTTTTCCTATGAATATAAAGCTGGATTATGGTATAAACCAGGGGCTACCAAATAAAATAATGACTGTATCAACTCCACCACTATATTTTCACAATATAATTAAAATATTAACAATTTCTCATAAAATAATGAAAGATCTGGTTAAAAATACACACAAAAGTTTAGAAATAATTTGTCCATTGAATTTATATTTCAGTAAGTCTGTATTATTTTTAATTTCACCAATATAAAATGCCTACAGAAACAGAGAGTAATTGAGGTAAAGTTTGATTTTAATTAAAATAATTGTGCTTTATATATTGTTATAATTTTACACAAACATAATTATATATTATTTTGTTCTGGCATTTAAAATTTTTAAGACGCTCACTTACTATTTTTATTATTTAAATAAATATGCAAAATAGTTTGTAAAATCAAAGGGTGTTATTCTCAATGGGATTAAAAAAATATGTTTCATGCTTCGTTCACACAGCGATATTCTTTTCTTGTGGAGAAAAATGTTATTTGAAACACGGCATATTTTGCATTATTTATTATTATATATTCTATTAATAAATATGACTAATCAGCTTCAAAGACAATTAAAAATAGAATGAAAACATTTTAGTTCTCACAATCATATACAGAAATACTAGGAAATGATGTGCTTAAAGGAATTGAAAACAAAATTGGTTTTATTACAAAAATAAAACCATTATTTTTAAATATGTAAAAAGAAACAACATATGATAAATAAAGTAGAAGTTAATTATTTAACAATACATCGATAAATATTGCAAGAAATCATTTCGGATTTTTAGTGTGAAAAAACTCATTTTTTTCCATACAAACAATGAACTTTAATCAGTCAAATATTTTCCATTCTGTTCGATGACTGTTTGTTAATTTCATGACCCCGCGCTCATAGAATTTCTGGTCCTTTGCCAAAAACTCAACCAAATGGGATTTGAATTATTTTGATTACTTTTTGATGATTTTTTATTACTGGATTTTTTACTATTTAAGAAGTTTTATAAACTTCGAAATAAATCATAGTCCGATGGTGCAAGGTCGGGACTGTATGGGGAAGGAAACATCACTTCCCGACCAAGCTCCAGTAGCTCAGTACGTATAGATGAAGTGTGTGATATATTTAACTGTTTTTCAATCTTTCGTACATGACGATTTGATTCAATTATAGCTTCCATTTTGTAATCATGAACTTCAGAAGATAGGCCACAACGTTGGTCAACTTTCAGTGAGAAATTTCCAGAACGACCAGTTCTTAGACCAATTCTGACATTTATGTTCTGTTAAACAATCAACACCATAAATTTCACATATCTGTGAGTCTCAGCCGCTTTCTTGCCTTTATTCAAGAAGTAAAATATTATTTTTGCACTCCATGCTAAAATTGATTGTAACAAAATTGCATGGAATTAGTTTCTATAGCAACCTATATGTGTCGACTACTAAAACCAAACTAATCTCTGTGGCGCAACAGCCCGCCGAGAGTCCTACTGTACCCATATTTCTTTTCTTGACCGGGTTCTGGGGTGTGCGGTATATGTGCCGGTTAGGTGATCAGATGAACACGAAATTCCCAGTGTTTAGTTTCCAATCATGCTTGGTTCTCAGTTTTATCGACCCACTGAAGGTATGAAAGTCTGAGTTAACCTTGTCTAACCCGAGGATATCGACTACCGCATCTCAAAAGAAAAAAATAATTCTAACATTGGTAAAAGAATAACGGAATAAACTAACACTATCTACTGGAGAAAACCGAACTTACTTTCTTGCCAACTCAGTATTAACACAATTTAATTACTTAAGTTTTAACTTTGAAGATATTCAAAAGATGTAACTTTAAGGAATTTTGACGACGAGTTACTCCCATATCTGAAAATAATGAGCTCGATGATGATACCTGACCCAGCAAAAATTATTATGTTAAGAAGGTCGTGTGAATATTAAATGCAAGTTACAAAGTCTCGCTAATATTAAGGTGCAGTTTGGGGAGGATGGCATCAGTACATTTAATATAAGGCTCAATATTAGCTTACTTACAGCATACCTACTTAATTTAGATTTTACGCGTTTTATTTAGGATACGCGTACTAGATTTTTTACGAGTACTTACCACCTAGTTATGAACTCAGGAGGCAAATATTAAATTAATGCAGTAAAAACATGATTAAATGAACGGAATAAAAAAAGATACACAATTGCATTATTTTCTTTGCATGCAACATACTGAAATAAACAAAAAGCCCAAGAAATTACAAAATCACTTTATATAAATTTCAAATTAAAATTTAAAAAATTGAATCAAGTTTCAATTGAAATATCAAGTTCTGCAGTTTAGTATAAAAATTACAAAATAATTTGTTTAACAGCTTCTCAAAGAATCACGAATCGTAATTATGCACAGATTAGCAAGAAACAAACCATATGAGGTACACAATGCTTGAAAACATTTTTTAGTTACGAAGGTATTAAATGTTGATATCGGTTTTCTTTTCACTCGCGTTCCAATGAACTTCCTAACGGCGATACATTGGAAAAGGCGGAAACAGTTTCACTGAAGAGAATCAAAACGATAATTTTTCAAAAATCGAAAAACAAATTATATAAATATTGTTTTTCTAATCGATTATACTTGGGAATGGGAATAAGGACACAAAGGGAAGATAAGAAACTGTAAATATTTTTTCTCTATTCCTACATTAAAGCAGTAAAGATAACGAAAAAAAATGTATGATTTATATAATTTAAAATATATTACTGAGCTTAAAAAAGTATATTAAAATAATTTGTTTCAAAAATTGCTTTTCGTGTGGGCTTTTCCTAGCCAGCGATCCATATTTTCATGTCAAGCTGTACAAAATTAGAGCAAGTATCCTCCTATCAGATACACATACAGAAATTGGGACAAAACTTATAGCTCTCCTTCTGTTTACAGAGCCCAATCCGATAGATGGCATCCAAAAAGCAGAAACGAAATATTCATCGCACAGCGTTGACTGAAATCAAAGTTATGACCGCTAATATTATACTCTAAATAATATGGTACTACAACTAGGAAGCGATGAATCCTATAATTTCATCTTTGGGGCATTTTAAAACTGGATGCATCATACAATAAATGAAGGAATTAAAATAATGTTCGAGCTTGACTGGTGAATTTGGATTCTATTGGCATGTTACTCCAAAATGTTTTTCCCCCCCTCCTTTAGAGGTAATATTATAAAATCAAATTTTAGCTGCACTTACCTTAAGCTTTATATACATTTAAATTAATCAAAATGAAATTATTATTAAAAGAAATTATTCGGAATTTTCCTTGTTTTTCAAAGATGTAATATAAAAATAATAAAATAAATAAAAAATATCTAATGTATAAGCTATTTTTATTAAAAAAATGAACATTTCTTGCTGTGTCTCCATGTCGTATGGATAAAGCTTTAAATTGTCGAAAACACAGAAAAATTCCTAATGATATTCTTTTCTTTTAATTTTTATATTTTCCGTCTGCATATTTCGCCTTTTTATATGGAATATATACTTTTTTTTTATCATTTTTATATTTTAAAGACACCTATTGTTTTTGAAGTGAACACACACGCAGAATTATAAAAAAAAAATCAGAATTTAAATTAAATTTTTTTCATTGATAGTAAGATTTTGATCTTCACTTCAACAGTTTAAGCGTTTCACTCCCGATTTTAGTGATTCCGAATCAACTTTTAAATATATGCACCGGTGTATAATAGCGCCAACCAAATAGTGATCATTTGGTCACAAAATGAGTAATAACTATCTCTGAAAGTTTACCTGATTTGGTTTTCAATGCGGACACTTATGGCACGAATCCTGTATCGGCTTTAAAGTTTTTAATATTATTTCTCATTTATTCTAGTTATATTTATATTACTCTAGTTATGTTAAAACTTATACATGCTTAGCTTTATAAGTAATTTCTAAGCACAATGAAATCTATCACTAGCACAGTGTAAAAGAGCAGTATCATTTATTGACAATAAGGTCCAAACACCCTATTTGATTAGAAAACATTATTTTGGATTTCTCTTTAAAACCAAATATAAATTTGGCTTTAAAGAAAAGTCTTTTTTGTAATAAGTTCTAAGAATCATCGATGCCTAGTGTTAGAACCAAGCTCCATGGAGAAGAAAGTCTCTGGTTCAGTTCTAGTTACCGTTAAAAAGCAGAAGATGGGAATTATGCTTCACATTTCTGTAAATCCATTTTTTTTGGGGGGGGGAGGAGTGCTTGGTAGTTGCTTGGATATTTTGCTTTTATATCTATGAGAAAAACTTATTATTTAAGTAAAATCTTCCTAGAATAAGCGAAAGAAATTCAAATACCTTACAGTTAGGCTATCTTCTCAGTAATATCAAAAAAATTTTTTTAATTAAAAATGCCTACAGAATGTAGATGCCGCCGTAAAAGCATTGATAAAAGTCACAGTTTAAAATATATTCGTTTTTTAGTGATCTTTTTACATGTGGGCTCTCACATAGTAAAAGAATAAAGAAAAATATATTTTTAAACTCATTAGCAAAGAATATTAATTAATTAAATAAATCAACCTAAAATGTAAACGATATCATTAATTAGCCTTTTTTTTTCCTCAGATGTCATTTATTTAATAAGGACAAAAATAGCTTAGACAACTCTTATCCTTAAGAAAACTGACTGGAAAAAAATGATTGCCCCTAAAAATATTCAGAAAATCCCCCTTGTTATAAGCGGAGGTTAAGGAACCAGGTCAAGATCTGTTGTTCAAAAAGTGAACGACACATAAATTAAGAAAAAAAAAGATGATAAAAGTTCTCGGGGAAAAAAAGAACTAAAGAAAAAACATACGACAGAAAGAATCTAGCTAAAAGGGGCACGCGACGAACGGCTCGAGAACCCTCTCATTAGTGCGCACGTGACCAGCTCGCGAGCCAATCGCTTAATGGTTATCGCGACACGTGACTCGCATGATGCGCAGTGGAAAGGGAAAAGTAGGGGAAAACTAGTAGCTTACGTCCTGCCGCAAGGAAGGTTGGTTCATAAAAGAGTGAAATGGAGGCCCGTAAAGTAAAACGCTTACGCAACCAAAAATGACATAACTAATCATAACACTGTGAAAAAGAGAGCAACTGTTATGAAACATCGATATTTATCGTTTTCCAAAAGATATTTATTAATCGGAAACTAAGAGATTATCTCACAACTGCGCCTTGTTTTCTTGAATTAATTACAGTCTATTGAATAATAGAATTTAAATTTATTTCACTTGTAGAAAATGATTATTTATTTTTTTAGGATGAAAATGATATTTTTTTTTATCTTTTTAGTATATAAAAACCATTTACCTTATGAAACAGAAGATAATATTTTGTAATTTCTGTGTAACGGTACACACACATGTATAGAAAATTAAAACATTTTTTAATTAAAATTCTATTTGCTCTTACCATTTTTAAAAATACTAACACTTAACTTAAACATTAACACTTTTTACTGTACTACATTTTTCCAAGGAAGTATTTCAGAAAAAAATTACTACTGAAAGAAGAATGATCAGAAAATTTTGTAAAGTAACTTAGTCACATGAATTGGACTACACGAATCTTTAAATTTAATTCAAAATATTATGTTTATGCCTAATAAGGGATTAGCTACGATGAAAATAACATTTCATGTAACTTTAAAAATTATTTCTGAAATTTATTTTACATAAATTTTTAAATTTTGATTAGAAATTTATAAGAAAAGTAAAAAAAAAATATGTCATATTTTCGTAATAGTTACAAAACTGTTAAAAATTTAACACCTTGAAATAAATGTAGAAAAAAATTTCTTATGATCAATCTTAATATATATGTAAATCAAGTATTTTACAATTAAATAATCAAGAAAAATAGGTCTATGCGAATATATGGTATCTATTTTATTTCATATTACTTTTACTGAAATTTAATTTACGTTTTTGAAGGGAGTCAACATTTAAATTGGTGTGGATGTTTGAGGTGCTTTGGATTCAACTTTCAGCCAAATATCGTGGTCCATTTAACCCTCGTCTGCAAAAAGTGACAAACCAACCAAACGATTTAAAACCATGAAGTAGGGATGAGGTCAACGTCCGAGCTGGAGTTTTCTTCTGTATATCGCACTACTTAGTAGAGGAAACGTATGTGGTACAGAATATGTAATTAATACAGAAACTCATTGAAAGACAATGCACCGTTAATTAAGGCATCGAGCCGACTAATTTCTGAATAACAGAAAAACTTTTTTCTAAATAAAGAATATTCGAAATGACCAGTGTAAAAAAAATCCTTTTTAACTTTAACTTTTTTTGTAATTTTTATTTTTTTAATAAATATACACACTGTTATGCGAGCTTCAGCAGTAAAAATTAGCAGTTTGTTATTCCAAAATACGAATCAGACTATACTGATTAACAGGAGATGTACAATGCGCTTGTTTTCGGTTTGTTCTCAGAGAGTCTATGAATATTTGTTGAAAAATTAATATTTGTCCATCAAAAGCCTTCCCAGAAGGTAAAAATTTGTCCATGTTAAAAAAAAAAAAAAATCCTTTAAAATAGCTTTTAGTCTTCGCAAACCCACCATGCGGTGCCAAAGAAACATATATCATTCATAAAAATTGTTTTTTTTTTTCCCAGCAAGAAACAGTTTGTTATGTTTATTTTAATAAACAATTTTAATGAAAGAAAGTTACAAAATATTTAAGGACACAAAAAATTTAAGAATGGAATAACTTTGCGAATTCAAACCCATCAAATATCTTAATTTTTAAATGTTTTAATGTCGCAATGCCAAAAAAAAAAGGGATTATGACGATTCATAAAGTTTATGACATTTGACATTAATTTACAGATGAAATCAGCAAGAGCAAATGCCTTATCGCTTCCATACTTACTTGAGAAACTTTCTTACATTGTTGAAAGAGAAAAATCTTATGGAAACTTCCCAAGCACCAACGCTAGGTGCTTACCGTGACTTAGTATAAGGAAAGCTTTTTTCAGAGCAAAAGGTTCCTAGTTTGATCCCAGCAACTAGTCAACACTAAGAGACGGGTATTGATCTGCTTTTTACGTGCATGTATATTAGGGTGAATATTCGAAAGTTCCTCCCTTTGAAACGTGAATACATCCGACTATTGATGAAAAGTCTTCCTAGAAGGGAAATTACGTACCGGATACAAAAATATTGTGCAGTGACCAAAAGCTATCATCACTGTGTAAAAAGTACCCAAGCCAACAGGTGTTCATATAGAATAAGCCCCGTGTGAAGCGAAAAGGTGATAGAACTAGAGACCTTTCAGCACTGTTTCTAAATTTCTAACAAAATTACATTTCTTCATCGATTGCGATATTCATACATTAATCGTTTGACATTTTAAATTTTATTACTGATTAGCTGTTCTCTAAATGCATATCTGCATTAGGAATAGTCTCCTTCGAACTATGTGATCTAGTTTAACAACTCAACCGACCTCCCAAATATTTTCAGAAACACCTTAAGCAGGTCGCGCGACTTGAAAATTCTCCATCCATCGTAGACTCTTATTATCGGTTTCATTTTCAAGCCATAATTTTTCCCTCTGAGGCAAGAGAATATAAAGTGCACGGTATCAATCTTCTTTATCGATTAATCATAGGCCCATCGATCGGGAAGTGACATATTTCATGGGACATGAATCTTTTTCGAAAGTCGTGGGGTGATCGTTTGCTAACCATCCTGAACGTAATTATTTGTGCTTACTGATTCATTAATGGCGCTTTCTAGCATATATTTTGGATATCTGATAGACATCCACTTTTCTGATGCTTCCGACTGGAATGTGAACGAAGATTTTTGTCGAGACCATTAAAATCAATTTTTGTCGTCAATAGAACCATTATCAAACAACTAGAAAACGATATTATGTTCCCAGAAAACGATATTATGAAGTCAGAACCTGAAGGACTTCTTTTAATTGCAATGTTATTGTAATGAGAAATGCATCTGCATTCAATAATGTTTTACGCTTCCAGGGTTACACTGCAAAAAATATCTCGCATTCCATATTCAAACGTTGATCAAATTGTTTGTAATTCATAATACGCCTCAGTGTAATGTGTTAGTTTTATCTTTTTTTTTCAATCTTTAGTTCATGACACCGCTTTATTGATTAAAAAATGCACGAAGATAAATATTCAAAACACATCAAATTATTCAATAATAATACATAAGATAAAAAAAAATACGAAAATAATTAAAAATAGTATATATAAATATAAAATATTGACGCTCAGACCGTTGCTGAAGAAACAGCGACGTTTCTATTAGTTTAAATAAACAAAACGTTATTTGCTTATTATGATGTGTAAAGAATCAAGATGGTGCACTCAAATAAGCAATAAGTTAATAATATCAATCATCAATTATTTAAAGATCTATAATTATAAAAGTTAAACGGTTTAAAATATTATTAGAATTAAGGAAATCAATGCAATATGTTACTATAATTTATATTTTTCTATATCTTATAAATTAAATGAATTCATTCAAACAGTAAATAAATTTATTGCTAAAATCAGTTTTTTATTATTCAACTTTTAAATATATTAATGAGCACATTAACGGTAACTCAACAGTAGCTATTACACAGTCTGAAGATTTCAAATTACATACGTTTTATCAATACACCAGTCTTCAGAAGTATCAGGTATAGAACCATCTATTTTTTCCGAAACATGAAGGACTCCATCTCACAAGATTCTGCTCTCTGTACCCAATTATAAATAAAGTATACACAACAAATTTGTTTTTTATACGATAATTTTTAGACATCATGTTTTTGCCGTTTAAAGTTAGGAAATATTGCCAATTGTCTCGTAATGTTAAACCATCATCAAGTTACGAGGTCGACACTTGAACTGGAACCTTCTTATCCTAATTTCCAAAAAATGGCCAAATGCTATGAAAATTGAACGCTCATTGGCACTTTTTATATAGATAATCCTCGACGGTGTCAGATATGGAATTTGCTACCTTCAAACTTGAAAACAAAATTTTTTGACACCAAACGTTGAGGAAAAATTTGTGTTTTTCACATCAGTTAAATATTTACGACATATTTAAGCAAAATTTTAAGTGTACTGTCAAAGTTATATCTTTAACAAAAATAAATAAATAAATAAACATTATTTATAAAATAACTTTTTCTTAAAATGCATAATAAAATATAACTAAAAAGTTTGAATTATTATTATTACTTAAAATTGTAATAATAACTTAAATTTATCTCTATCGCATGTTATATACATCTTTAGCAGTCGAGCTTACGATGACGGACGAAATCGATCGCGATTAAAAAGCCAAATGAAATTCTGATCATGGTCTTTTCTAATCACGTTTCTCCAGGAAGATTCATCACTAAAATTTACATGCTGAAAAAAAAATAGTAAAGTGATGCGCAATTATTAAGCTTCAAACACTTCTTCCTTGCCAGATTCTGTATTAATGTAGTCGGAGGCGATATAATTGATAACCACTGATCTTGAGTTTCGAAGTTCGCCTCCAGGCGGCGCCCCACATCGGGTCCCCGCGCTCCAGAATTCGAAACTGCCAAAATTGTCCCCCTTCCCCCCTCTTGTCGTGAAAGCGCGGTCACAGACTGCGTCCGTAATTCTTTAATCGGAGTCTTCTTCAGCTCTTTTTCTTTATTTACTTATTTTTATCGTTTTGTTATCGGTCACGAGAGACGCCTATCTATAGTCGCGTGCAGTCGCTTGGAGTGCTCTTCAATCCGATGCGATTCCGCAGCCAGATCGTCTGCGGTTTCGCATAATATCGTCTGCCGAGAGAATCCGATAATGAAAGCGCGATTTGTCATTTTCAAAAATGATAAGGAATTAAACTCTACGTTTTTCTAACGAAGAATGTTTTTAAGCTTTGTTTTGATAGGGCTCTTTTTTTTTTTACGTTCATTTTTTGAAATTTTTTTTTTTTTTTTTTTTTTGATTTCAATAGATATTCTTTCTTTTAAAATATACTTTAATAACCTTAAGAATATCTGATAGAACATTTTTGTTTTATAATAAAATTAATCAAAACCAGTTTTATACAAAATGCAGTTTATCAATAATCATTTGACAGATAAGTTTTTATAGTTCATAAAATAAATAAACATAAACAAACTATGTCAATATATTTTGTATGTTTTAATCTCATCTTAGGCTAAAAAAGTAGATTGATGTTTGCAGTAGTTCGTAATTCACTTTAAGACTAAGTTTCGGTCTAATTAGCACTCGTAGGGTAAAAAAAAAAAAAAAAATAACCGTTAAGCAACATACCAATTAAATAATAGCAAATAGATCGCTGATTCTGCTTCTGTAAACGAGGGCGACTCTTTTACTTTAGATTAATGATTCTCAAACATTTTTGCCGTGGCACACTTATAACGATTTCAAAATGTGGCAACACACAAAGAAAAAAGTTTAAAAATTGTTTCTTTACCTACAATGCACTAAATAAAACAGTTTATGGTAATAATATTAAATGTAAAATTATAAAATAATATTATATGTAATACAAAAACAACAGTGCGTTTATTAAGGGATTAATAACAATGTAATAATAAGGATACTTTTAATTATTAAAAATTTCATCTTGATGTTTTTTAATTTTATTTATATTTAGTCATAAAAATGACAATGCTGCTCCCATATCATCTTCTACATTTAACATTCTCGATTTTTTTTCTTTCTTTCTTTTTTTTTCTTTCTTTTTTATTTTTTGTAAATTTTATGTTGGCTTGTACTGAAAATCAAAATTCACACCAATAAGATGTAAAAAATTGTAATTGTAGAACACTTGAAATTTCCTTATGTGGGCAACTATTTCAGTTTATGAAAGATCACAGTTGTCAAAGATAAAATCAGTTTTTAACTGTAAAAACAATGGCTTAATTTTCATTAATTTAAACAAATTTTACTCGTAATAAATAAAAAAAAAACATCATAATTACCACTACATAAATTTCTAAAATTTAGCGAAACCCAAGTGCGACAGTAGTTAAAATTCACTGTTTTAAAAGCTGTTTCGCCACTGTGATATGATTATTATATACATTATTGGCCCTTAATATTGTTAAAACCAGGAAGAAACGCAAAAAACATAATTATGTTTATTGGATAAAAAATATTTGTACTGGAAACAACTAACCAAATGTAGGCAGCAGTGTAAATGAGCCAGTAGTTGTTAAACCATTCAAAACAGATGTTTTTTATTGGTTGGAGATCCGGAAACCCTACTGGGGGAAAAAAATGGAGTTTTTTTTACATCAAGGAAGGTGTGTATAATACTGAAAGCATACAGTCATCCATTAATTTGATGAGTTCTTTTCAAAGGGTTGGTCAAGAAAACAAGACGTAACATATACCCTTGACGTGTAGCGAATGGTAACCCATAACATCAGGTAATACGCCACATAAAAATATCCAATGGACGTAAGTAATAAGCACACGAAAGTGGCTATTTTATACATGCAGAAATTATGCACCCGAAAAAGATTATAAGTCGCTGTAGACACTTGCAGAATTCGTCTGAAGTTGCGAACGTCTTCCCTTTCCTGCTGCTTCGGTGTTTAGCGTGATCACTTAGAATCTAATGCTGGTGCACATCCAACACCACAGACAAGAGTAGATTAAGGCCCTCTTGTCTGTGGTGTTGTGTGTGCACCAGCATACTTCCCTATCTTAGCTCAGAGATGGAGTGTATCAGTTAGGAAGAATCTGCTGGATGTAAGTTATCGAAATTTTAGGATTAATGACAAAGCACAACATTTAACTTAAATTCACAGACGTATTATTTCAATTGAAGAACATTGCGACCGCGGCCTATTGAACGTGCTTTAGCCATCTTTTGCGAACACGTCGGATTATCGGTTAAGCCAGGATTCGAACTCAACACCTTACTGTAAAGAATACGACGCCCTAACCAACCAGGCCACCGCGGCTACACTATGGTGTAGTGTCAAATGTAGTCGAAACTATGTTTGTCGAGCTGTTACCTGAAAGTATTTTCAAATTAATTGTGGAGGTACCTTATTTTGTAAACGACTCCATTTATTTAATCAGGCTAAACGATATTTTAAGACAATCATTATTGATTGGCTGGATCATGCCAATCTTTTCTGGTGTTAGTCATTGTGGGCATGGAATTGTCTATGAACATTTTGAACTCATCATTTCGCAGACAATCACGAGAGAAACAATGTTGATATATGAGAAGCAGGAATCCCAGTAGTTACCGTTCAGCTTGTGTCAAAAATATGCTGGTAAACTGCTCTCACAAAGTAGCCTAGTTAGTGGATGTTGTTATAGTAACAAGAGCTGTTCATTTCAAATAGGAGTTAAAAGTACTATGAATTGGCTGCATTTAGCATAGTACTTCACAACAGTAAAAAACACACTAAAAGTATACTTATGCCTTTTTTAAACAACGAACCAAAAAAATGTTGAGGTTTCGCAAGTAATTTTTTTTATTTCTAATAAAATAACAATATTTATTTTTATAACATTTTAAATAGCTTTATTCTCTGATTTGTGTTTCTCTTTACAACATTGTACTTCAAATGCTGTAGTATGTTTGCATAATTTAATTACATTTGATTTTTTTGGTAGTTAAAGTATCTTAAATGAATAAATTTTTTCTCAATATCTGTACATGCTTTAGTTGACAATTTTTAAAACTGAATGATTTCTTGTTTTCATAAAAATTGATGAACTTGAAAAATGGGCGTTTTTTCTAAATTTTTAGTATATGAATAAAAAAATGTAGTAAAATAATAAAGATTTTATTATGATTTTTTATTAACTACAGTTTTTGCAATTGTTTAATCATATTTTGTGTGCGTGTGATGTAGTTGATTTTTTTTTATGCGTGATAGATACATTTTCGAAATAAGATTTCTAAAACATTTTAATTTTAGGTACATGATAAATACTCAGTTAACAATATAAAGGCCATCATGTATTTTTAAACATGATATTTTTATGATAATGTATCATGTTCGATAAACTCGTGTACAAGTTTATTGTTTATTAATTTTATTATATTTTTTTCAGCCATTTTATGCCATTCTAATCCATTCGACATAACTAACCATCTCTTCATTCTGAAACATAATTAAATATCGGGATGGGCATTTGAGCTGGCATCTTTTTCGTACATATCACAGAACATATATATTTTATACATAGATATACATATCACATCCATGGCACCCGACCTTACAAAAATTTAATGTTGCAAGCTGTCTTCAGCGTTGTCAAGTATCCTGATGCGAGACCCACACCATCCATCACAAGTCTGCCATGAATCCTTCAGCAATTTTTCAAAATCATATGGTCCTGTTGCTAGAAACAAAAATATATAAATTTAAATAACTTTTTAGGCGAGATATATATAGACAAACACATTACTTGAGCACTAAAATTTAACATTAATAATTTCATTATGTTTATATCAGCTTTCATCGAATTACGTTAAACATTATATGTGTCGCAAAGAGCAAAGATATATAACATTGTATCATTAATTAATTATTTTTTATTTGTTTATTTATTTATTTTTTCTAAAAATTTTAAAGCTAAAAAAAAATTATATAATCAATTTTAATTATTGTTAGAAACTTATCCTAATACAACAAATGATATTATTGCACATATTAGTTTTTACAGAAAAATAATTTTTTGGTAAGAATTAATTATTGGAACATGACTTTCTTCTTAATAGATTTGTGTGTGAAATAATTTATTTTAATTAATTACTGATTATTATTACGTTTGATGTGAACAATTTGAAACATTTAAAAGCAAAAAAATATAATCGCTTTTACTAGGGAGAAATTGATTTAATGTCAAACGATTATTAACTTGAAATTCAATGAAGCATTGAGTGTCAGTTTAGACACTCAAATAGATAACGCTTGAGCAACTTTCTAAAACGACATGAAAAATTCAGCTATTTTTATCCTGAATTGTTCTACCTAGAATTATTGTAAGAGGCGAAAGTCATTTTATCACAATGAGTAAATTCGGTTAACTTTATTCGTTTGGCCTTTATTCGAATTATCGTCTGACGTGTATATGCTCGGCGGAGATAAGAATTAAAAGAACTGATATCATTTGATGTCAAAAATAAAAGCATTCAGAATTTGAAATGGGTCTTTTGCTAACAGATGATAATGTTATCAAACCCCACAAAACCTGATTTCAATTATATCTTTGTGGTTTGTATATAAAAAATAAAGGTAAAAAAGAGAGAAATTATTTTTCTTAAGTTGTAAGAAGTGATAAGAGATGATGATATTAAGAAGTACAAAAAAGAGTAATTTTTTACAAGAATAGAATGTGTCTACTTTAAATTACTCTGTTGCTATATATTTCTATTGATTGAACTTGCTAAACGTAATTAACGTAATTTCAAACCATAGTAAAAATACGAGGTTGACACCTGATCTGGCACATTTCCTTATACATCACGTGACACCAGCCGAGAGACATTTCAGGAAGATTTAACGCGTATGGGGGATCATAAATTGTAGTTAAAAATATATAGATACTTAATATATATTCGTAAACATTTTTTAAATTTGAATGTAAAAATAAATTAATCAAAAAGTATTCTTTTAATATATTTTCCGAGAACCCATTAATTACCAGCCAAGAGCCATCAACAACGCAAAGAGTTGATATATTGACAGTGAAATTTTCATTGATAATTCAGGCATTGCAAGAAATGAAATTCGAAAAATTCCCAAGCACGCACGTCTTTAACCATGGATGCAGAAAGCAAAAGCAAGAAATTCATTTCCCACAATTCAAAGGTACTGAAACAAAATACGATGAATTTTGTAATATGAAACTGTTGCAAAATGCTCAAGAAATCTAAATTAATTCAATTCTTCACAGGAACAGCATGAGAATATTGACAAAAAATAAATTACTTTTTTTTTCCTAATTTTCAAAGGATATTTGTGTTTTTGTGGAAGGTCCAAGGTTCGATTTCAGCTATTACAAAATATCGGAAGACAGGTGTAGCGTTTCGTTGTTTTATATAAATGTTTGTTGGGTTGGGTGCTTAAAAATCTTTTTGCGTCAGATAAATTCACTCCACTATTTATGAAAAACTCATCCCCGAAGACAAAAGTATATCGATATTACAAAAATTGTCAAAATAGCCATCAATGATCAAGCTATCCATAATGCAGTATCTGTCATTCACACAAACTACACTAATAGAAGACATTTTATTAATTGGAAGTTATATATAGTTTAATTTTGAAATTGATTAACAATACACTTTTTTAAAAGAAATACCTATATTGTACACGGTTTAATGCAACATTTTTTTATGTATTTTTCTTCTGTTTTAATTAAAATTCTTTTATAAATATTTTGTGAATATGTATGTGCAAATTAAACAACATTTTTGTCATTAGATTCTGTTTTTATTTTTTTAATTTTTAATATTCTTAATTTTAAATATTTTTAATTCAGTTTTTCTTAAATTTATTGTAATCTTTTCTTTTTTCCAGTGACACTGAGAATTAGGTTTATGAAATAAACTTATTCTTAATAGAACATTTATGCCCGCAAGAAAAAATTGTTATAAAACTTCGTCGGCTGCATAAAAATACATACATATTTTTTTCTTTTAAAATTCTTTAAATACTCGTAAATTTATTTAAAGAATATAAAGGTTACATAAGAATATTACCTTTATGCAAAATTATACGTAACCTTAATTTTATCAGTGAAAATATTTTGACTGATAAAGTTAGGTAAAGCAGCAAAACTAAACTTAGTAAACGCTGTTAAACTTATAATTTAAGAAATTCTTCAGCATTTGTATGCATCGAGACCATCACGGTTATTTTTTGTGTGATGAAGTAGATATAATTCATTGGCCCCAGGGGACTACAGAAGGAGATGTCGCCAAAAACTGCGAAAACATGGGTGATTTATTATAAGGAAGAATGCTTTCCTTGTCGTTCTATGTAAATGAAATAGTTGGATGGATTAAATTTGTTACAGTGTTTCAGTTAAATATTTGATATGTGCTAACGAGTCAAGGATATATTTTACATTAGTAGTTAGCAAAAAATAACTTCTTTGTTGAATATAAAAAGGAATCTTTTGGAATTTAAATTGTGGTAAGAATAAAATTTTTATAACGCTTAATTTATTTTTTTTATTAAAAAAAAATTTAGAATTTCAAATTGAAGTTCAATGGCCAAAATCTTGGGGCATTTACTATTACAAGATGTATAGTTTTATTTTTTTAACTCGTAGTGCTGCATTTTTTCGCAAGGAATTTAGTAATAGTTCAAAGGCTAAAAAATGCAAATTGAGTTTTAATTTTGTAGATTTATTTGAAATAAAATTAAAGATTTTTCATTTTTTGCATATTTTATTTAAGATATGCTGTATTACTAACTTCAAGTGAAATATTCTTCATATGTCAGATTATTTATTTTTCAAGTATATATGTCATATTATTATTTTTTTAGGCTTCATTATTCTAGTGGAAATTCTACTTCTTTTGAATATTAGTAATTAAATTTTATTTTAATTAAATTTAGATTAAAGTAATTAAATTTTCCGAATAATATCTTGAAGTCAAGAAAATTAAAACATTAAAAATTGAGAGTGTGACAAGATTTAAAGTTAAAATGAGTTTACAATAAAATAGCTCACATAAAACAACTATACATTCAAATAAGAAAATAAAATTAATGAAAAATATTTCAGACAAATTATATAAGCACCCTTTCTAAAATAAAGTTATTATATCATTATTATTGTATATATATATATATATATATATATATATATATATATATATATA